>PPOM03000282.1:0-71894 GCA_003708925.3 Kazachstania martiniae
AATGAAGATGATAGTGATAATAATGAGGATGACAGTGATGATAATGGGGATAGTAGTGATGATGATAGTGATGATGATGAAGATGATGATGATGAAGATGAACCACCCTTACTAAAGTACTCCAGAGTCAACAAACTGCCCCCCAATTTTTTTAATAGAGATTCAATATCAACATGTTTATTTCATGAAAAAGTTTTCTTCTTTGGTACTCACTCCGGTATATTGCATATTACAAGGCCAGACTTCTCGCCCATCCACACTCTGAAATGTCATAGATCGTCCATTTTATCAATTTTTACTGACGGTGAAAATTTTGCTACTGGATCAATGGATGGGACAATAATAGTTGGGACATTGGATGATCCTTCACAGTTAACTGCATTTGATTTTAAAAGACCGATCCATGCTGTAGTACTTGATTCTGATTTCAAGACAACAAGAACATTCATTTCTGGTGGTAAAGCTGGTGAGGTTATTCTTTCACAAAGAAATTGGCTTGGTAATAGGACTGACGTAATTTTGAGCAAAGGCAATGGTCCTATCTTAGGAATTTTTAAGATTGATAATATTGTTTTATGGATGGACGAGTGTGGAATCACGTTTTCAGATACCGTTACAAAAACAGAATTATTAAATATTCCCTTCCCAGAGCAATCTTCAGAGATCAGACCTGACTTGTTCCGGCCACACGTTCATTTTCCTGAGAGTGATAGGATAATTGTTGGATGGTATGATAATATTTGGTTATTTAAGGTATCATTGACTGCTAATAGTAAGGAGTCCCAGAACAACCATTTTGGATCCATTCTCTCAAGTGCAGCATCAAGTTTAAGAGCTTCACCTGATAAGGCGGTAGAGCTTGAAAAACATTTTAATACAAATATGATACTTGCTGGTATTGCGTCTTTCAAAGATGACGAGCTTGTCTGTCTTGGTTTTGATAAAGTAAGTGATGAAGTGAAAATCAAAGGATGTATACCGGAGCTAAATATCGTTGAGCTTGCCACAGGTAAAGAAAAATATAATGATGAAGTTGTTACGAAAAATTATGAACGTTCCAGTATTAATGATTATCATTTAGGAAAGTTTATTAGTGATACCTCAGGCCCAATATATTACTTGATAAGTTCAACTGATTGTATCAGTGCAGAGACACTCTCTTTAAAAGATTACTATATATGGTATATTGAAAGGAAAAAATACCAGAGGGCATGGGAAATTGCAGGGTATGCAGTAAGTGATCAGGAGCGTTTGGAGACTGGTCTTAAATACCTGGATGGATTGATTGAGGAAGAAAATTGGATAGAACTTTCGGAAAATATCGATAACATCATCTCTACTAATTTAGTCAGAAGAAATCAAGGCGATCTAGAATTTGTTAACTTTTGGGTGAAGCAATGGCAAAGGATCATAATCAAAGCAATCGATGTAGATCAAATCTCCACATTTGTTGATAAAATCCCAAAAGATATTCCAAGATTAGATAAGAGCATATATGATGCTGTGCTAAATTATTACTTAGATAAAAAAAAGATGAACCAATTTGGAGACCTTATACGAAGCTGGGATAGTTCTATATACTCTATTAGCAACTTTGAACGGGAACTAGAGCAGCGCATCAGCCTACATGATAATCAGGAAAAGCTTTATCAACAGCAATTAATATTTTTATATATCGAAGAACACCGTTACTCTAAAGCAGTGCCACACATGATAGATCTTAAAGATGAAACTGTGATAGATATATTCTTAAAAGAGGAACATCTTCTAAATCAATTCACAAATCGAATAGTGGATATACTATTAATTCCATATAAAGAGAGTATTCATCAAATTAACACGAAGAGTTTATTTAGTATAAAAAGGATATTAAGAAAACCAATTGAACTAATAATAAGTGAAATAGATTTTATAACGATGGATCAGCTATTTGAAGACTTAAGATATAAGGGATCTGGTGTGAATCTCGAAATTATCCTCCTTGCCTTAATGCAAGAAGTTTCTTCAAACAACAGCGTAAACTTGCATAGATTTGAGAATGAAATCATTCGCCTGTACTCTGAATACGATAAATCTGAACTTCTACAATACTTGAAGGACCATTCGCACTATAATGTTGATGATGCGATTGAATTGTGCTCCACAAAGCCAGGCTTATATAACGAGTTGATTTATCTTTGGGGTCGCATTGGCGAGGCTAAAAAGGCATTATCTATTATTATTGATGAATTAAATGATCCTTCATTGGCTATAGAATTTGTGAAAAGTTGGGGTGACGTAGAATTATGGGATTTCATGATCAGTTACACAGTTGGGAAATCCAACTTTACTAAGGAGCTTCTAAAATCACAATTAGAGCTGGGAGACGAATATGTACATGTTATTGAATCTATGGATAATGATCAAGAGATAGAAGGACTGTCTGACATAATAGCTTCGGCTCTAAATGAAAATTCGTTAAGTTATATAAGCCTGGAGAAACATATATGAAATTATTGACGATGATACCAAAAAACATGCTACCGAGTACTTGAAACTTCAGCGCATGGGAAGGCTATTCGACTTGGAATAGTTATTATGAGAATAATATTACATGATATTTTATTATTTATATAGTATATGGAAATTAATAATCGCTATGTCTTATCTTTTACCTTCTGACTGTAAGACGCTTGAAATGCTTAATAATAATTTCTAAAAAAATGAAGGATTACCATCAAGATGAATATTAGCCGCATCTGAGTCTGTGTTATTGTTTGTAATGACGACATTTTCGGATAAATTAGGGTCTCTTAATATACTCTCCAGATGGGGATCAGTTTTAATTTTAGATTGGTGTAATGACTTCCTAGTTTTTTTTATTTTTTTTAATAGGTTCATGTAGGTTAATTTTACTTCATCAATAGTTGGTTTAGAAAATTGGATATCATTAGCTTCGTTATGTTTTATTATTACACCTAACGATTTTGCAATATCAATATTAGCATGTAATGAGCTCAAAGTATAGTCGGAATGTCCTGTAACGCTAGAAGGACTTGAAACAACAGGAAAAGAAGCAGGAAGTGCATTTGAAGTAAGAATGTTGCTGTTACTCGTTGAGTTGGTAAGTAAATGATTTAACTCAGGTACTTCAAATTCTGTGTTTACTTGATTAGTTGTCATTATATTATTATCCGTGTTACTGCTACTCATGTCATTATTATTATTTGTGGAAGTGGAATCACTATTTGGGGATGGTTTTAAACTATTTGAGTTTGTTAATGCATTGGTATTCTCATTGTTTTCATTGTCGGTAAAGATATCGTTGAAATATGGTGCTTGTGTTATTTGGACATCGTCTAGATTTAGGTCGACATCATTATTAATAAAGAGGTTTGGTCTATCGATAAAAGTACTAACATTGTACAGTGAGTTTTGATTATTCGGATTGAATGAATCTAATAACAACTTATTCAAATTTGAATCCATGTCACCATCAACAGGGTTTGCTGGTAGGTGACTATTATTGGATTCATTTCTGCTTAAAACATGTGATGTCTCACCAAAAGTTGGAAATTCAAAATTATTCTGTGGATTTAATAATGGCAAATCGGTATTAGAGTTATTATTTATACCAACATTCAAATCGACATTACTCTCTTCAAGATCTTCGGTTCCTATCTGAGAACCTATTGCACTTGGCAAAACGCTAGATGCATAGTTATGTTCAGGTTCCATCTCATCCACGATTGCACTCTCTACTAATTCCTCAGTACTTAAGAAGTTAGTGTTCTTATTTTCAATATTTAAATCAAGCATCATTTCATATTCCCACTGCTTAACACAACGAAATTCGTGACATAATGTATCTAATTTTGATTCTAGTGCTTCATTTTTCTTGAATGCCATGCTTACGTTTTCATTCAATTTTACGAAGTTTGGAGGAATAATACCGGAACTCTTCCAGTTTGCTCTAATTGTGTCCACAGGAATATCATCCCAAGCTTTTTTTATAAATTTGAATGCGTTAGACATCGTCAGCTGACTCTGTTCGAAGCTTATAAAGAATGGTTTATTTGTATTTCTTTCAATTTTTTTTTGAATATTAATTAAGACATCGTATTGTTGGATTCTGTATCTAGTTTTGAACTCATCTAAAACACCCCAATTAAATGGCAAAAATCTTGAATTTGCAGAGGTGTATATTAAGGTAATGTTTTGTAAGTGTAGATTAATGATTCTATGTGAGCATGAATCATCAAGAACAATCCAAATTTTCCTGTTGTCTGCTACTAATCGCTTATCCCATCTGGCCAACCAATTATGAAATAAGTTGCTTGTCAACCAAGATTTTCTGTTAGAATGATATGAGATATCGAACTTGGTAGCCATCTTTTCACCCAATAAAGATTGGGATACTGGGTCATTTGGCTCATTTGGGAAATAATTTCGAAAACTTCTATAACTTTTATATTTACCAACAACTAGTGGTTTGATCTTTTCAGAACCATCCAAATTTGCACATAACATAACTGTGGCAACCTCTATTCTCCTCTGGATCGAGCTTGTCTCGTATTGTGCATAGTCTAGTGGTAAATTATATGCCAGAAAAGTCTCATCTAAAGTAAATAAATTCTTAGGATTAATTTTTGAGAAGTATTCTTTCAGATGACTTCTTTCTTCAAAAGTCCAAACTTTGGGAGTCTTTGGAGTCTCCTCATCCAATATCGAAACATTCACATCCATTTTTGAAAGAAAGTTCGATATCCATTTATAGGTGAACGAGCCATTACCTTCCCTTTGTTCTGCAGGAATTCTATGCCATACCGCTTGAGCTGTATCTTGGATGATTGGTGAGGTTATGGGAATACCATTCCAAATACTTTGAGATATCCATTCTTGTAGAATACGACGCACTAATAAATTGTTGGGTTTTCTTATTCTGTTTGCATCCTTCTCATGCTCTTTACAATTCATATATATAGCTTTCTTTGCTAACAATCGAGATATCGTACCTTGCGAGGGAATTTTCGGTAATTGGAATGTATCATATGCCCATTTGGCCAATTCTAATTGTGTCCATTTCTGGTGTCTCTCTGCCATAAGACAGATATTGTATCTCTGTTCGACCGAAAGCATCTTTCTTTTGATTCGTTGGGGTTGACTAACTGAAGAAGTGTATTTGGTTAGAACCCGTAAAGAATGTTGTAAGCTGTTTGACGTTAAAGAACGTAATCAGCAAACGATATAATTACAATGATCAACTGGTTTGTCTTTAACCTTCGACTTGTTTTCAAATAGCTGCTTCTTTTCAGTTTTTCTTTTTCTTTCTACTCTTCCAATGCGACTTACTTTTTTTTTTCGAGCTCTAATTTTTTCGGTCATCATTACCTAACCGATCAAAACGTATAATTTCATTTCAACAGTCACGTGAATACATATATTGATCATTCTTATAGCGCTATTAGTTTCCATAAAACAATTTACAAATGTGCCAGATAGTAAACAAGTTGCCAGTATGCATCTAAATAAATAGCGAACAGTTACAGTACAGTTTAATAGGGTGCTATTGTATGGAACCGAAATTGAGAAAACGGTATAAAGCAACTTTAAAGAAACGTTGATTCTAATCTCAATTAAATGCGGTTTTCAACCAAAAGACTATAATTGCGACAGTTTACAAACTCATCGCCTAAAAATAATACGCTATTAAAGAAATTTACAAATATAATCAAAAATTAAAGAGTTTCAGTACATGTTAGACATATAGATGATATTCTGTGAACTTATAACATATGAACTGATATACTTACAGTAATGTATTTAAATATTCAAACAAGTATTTTACATCTAAAATTTAACCGCCCACCCAATAGTTTTCTGGTTTTACGAAAAATGAATCTGCAATAAGCATCGCATAGAAAGTACTTCAGATATATTTTGACTCTTCAAACAGAGGGTAACGCCATGAAATTTAGTGTTTGTGAAGTTCCGGAGTTGAGTCACGTGATGGTATGCAATATCGCACGTGATAAGTAAAAATATAACGGTTTTTAATCTACCGTAAAACACATAGAAAATGAAATGTTTCCGCTTCCGAGGTACTAGGGTTGTTACTACTACCTCTAACGGTATCAGCTAAGTACAGCACAGTAACCAGCGAAAAAGCAAAGCACTATATGGTCTTTTTGAAAAAAAAATTGCAAAATTCGGTTTGGTTTTTCCAAAAACTCTGAAAACGTAAGTTGACCATCTCAGATCATAACTAATAGGTGATTTTATCAGTGTAGAGAGTTAACTGACGTAAGTTGTTTTTTTGTAATATTCAAGTTGAGTTAATCTTACTTAATTGAATAATTAAAACAAGATTTCTTTTTCTAAGATTTTAAAATATTATAATTGCTATCTTACGTATTCTTTGGACTTCAGATAGAGTAACTTATATTCACCTAGGTTAGAAATTCATTTCAGAATAACGGTTAAAAAGGTTCTTTTTTGCATTAGTGATTTTTTTCAAGCTTATTTTTTTGTGCAAGAAATTCAAAATTTAAGAGTGATTTTTTTTCCTTTTGGTTTGTACTAAAACTAATCAAAATTTCAATCAAGTTCAGTAAACCCAGAGCATAATATCGAAGGGTACGGATAGATAGAGTGTATTGTGATTCTTATTAGAAACAATGGCACATAGAAAACTTCAGCAAGAAATTGATAGAGTCTTCAAAAAGATCAATGAAGGTCTTGATGTGTTTGATACGTATTATGAGAGACATGAAGCATGTACAAATAATCCACCTCAAAAAGAAAAATTAGAATCAGATTTAAAAAGAGAAGTTAAGAAACTACAGAGACTTAGGGAACAGATTAAATCATGGCAAAGTTCACCCGATATTAAGGACAAAGATTCTTTGTTGGAATATAGAAGGCAAGTTGAAATAGCTATGGAGAAGTATAAAGCTGTTGAAAAAGCATCAAAAGAAAAAGCCTACTCGAATAACAGTCTGAAAAAATCGGATACGTTGGATCCTGAGCAGAGGCATAGACACGAAACCTCCAACTATATTTCTCAGCAGATTGATGAGTTGGATAGGCAATACGAGTCATTACAGGTTGAAATTGACAGGCTTCTTGTGTTAAACAAGAAGAAAAAAACTTTTTCTACTTCCAATGAGGAAAATATTCAAAAATTTAAGAACATGCAATCTAGATATAGGTGGCATCAACAACAGATGGAATTATCTTTGAGACTCATAGCGAACGAAGAATTAGATCCGGCTAAAGTGGATAAAATTAAGGACGATATAAATTATTTTGTTGATTCCAATCAAGAGGAGGATTTTGTAGAAGACGAATCAATATATGAAAACTTAAATCTTACATCTAATGAAGCTATTGCGCATGAAGTTGCTCAATATTTTTCAAACCAGAGAGACGAGGATAACGAAGATAACGCTGCAGATGAAAATTATGAAGTCAATTTAGGTGATACTTCTAAATTATCCAAAAAGGAAATAAGGAAGTTGGAAAGAGAAGCTAAGAAAGCCGCAAAATTGGCCGCAAAAAATGCTGCTGTTCTAAGTGAGAAGGCAGGTCCAACTGTTACTGTTAAAATGGAAAACTTACCTGTAGGGACCGCTTCACCTTCAAAAGTTAAATCGGAATCACCATCGATAAAAAGTAATACAGTATCACCAATAGTAAATCACATAGAGACTGTTAAGGCCAATAAAATTTCTGCGGAGAGCCCGAAAAGATCTACGGTACCTGTGTCTTCTAGCTCCACCAATCTGGTGTCAAAAACACCATTAATGTCATCTACCCCTCTAGCCTCCACAGTCTCCTCTGATACACAAGGAACTCACACGCATATTCATCAAGGTCAAAATGGTTTAACTAGTTCCACCGTTTTAAGACCTGCTACTGTTCCAGCCAGACCTGCCGGTGACTTAAAATGGTCAGTTGCGGCCGCCCAAAGCATAGAGAAGGACAAAAAGACACCATTGAGTAAAGCTCCAACATCATCTACCCCAACTACTAATACACGTGTATCAAGTGCAACTAATACTCCAAGAATTTCTACGCCATCGTTAGTAACTCAAGCTGAAAATAATGGCTCATTAGAGTCCTTGTCGTCAACGACATCTGCAGCCACTGCTGCTGCTGTCCTTGCTGCAGGAGCCGCTGCTGTTAACCAGAATAATCAACAATTCCATAGAACTCAAAGTAATAATGTCATTGAAGTTGGGGAGAAGGAAGAACCAACAAGCGTTGAACAGACCACTACCAATACAACAGAAGCTGTAGAAGCTGAAATTGGTAGCGAAACTGAAACTGACTACACAGATGATGAGGACTTCGATGATGACTATCTGGAAAATGAACCAATGCCTGAAAAGTTAACTAAGGATCAGATTGATATTAGACATTCTGCTTTAACAAGTTTGGAATCCCAATATATCGCAGATTATGAAACTCTGACACTTCCAAATGGTATTAAAGAATACATCATGGGCTTCGAGATATGTGAGAACAAAATATATCCAAATGATGGTAAACTGGGTGGTTATAGACGCAGTGTTGATTTGTGTCACATAGAAAGATTGGATGAAGTTCCATTTGGAGTAAATCCACCTAATCCGTTAGATGCATTTAGGTCTACTCAACAATGGGATATTGTTCGGGCGTCAGTCCCTCATGACGGTGAACATCAATTTACAGATGTGCTCGATAAATTTAGAGGATTAGAAATGTTCAGCTTATTTTATAACTACTATTTTGCAGTGACACCCTTAGAAAAGAAGATTGCATTTGAACTTCTTAAAGAAAAGAACTGGAGAGTAGGTGCAGGTGAAACTATGTGGTTCTTAAATCAAGGGAATGTTAAATTTCAAGACGAAAATTTTGAGATTGGTGACTTTAAGATATTTAAGCTCGATGACTGGTCGGTGGTAGACAAAGTCAACTTCAAACTAGATTACTCGAACTTAAAACATCGTGGGTCAGAAATTACCGCTGAAACGATACCTCACGCCAATCATGAAAGCGAGGTTTCGAATGAAAGCCTCAGTCATGGTCAGCAACTTCTACAACAGTTGAATTTGGGTAAACCAGAACCAGTAGCTTAATTATTTAATTAAATTTTGTAATATCATCATTATCATTTGTTTATTTGTATACTTTCTTTCATATATGTATATGTATAACTCATAAGGAATTAAAATTCTAAAGACACTTCATTAAATTAGTATTTTATTTTCAGGATGATGCAAATTTATATGTCTACATAGCACATGAGCTTCTTATAATACTAAAAATAAAGACCAAGCAAGTATGGTGATTAAGATAGATACCTTTGCAGACCACCAGGCATGCTGTAAGGTGAAGGGACATAAAGTATATGACCATTCCCAATGATTAGCAGTTTCATCAAAATGACCTGTTAAAAGACCTGTATTTCCAAAAAATTCGCCCATCATAGATCTTACAGTTATCTCTAAAATATGATGATCAGCTTCCTGCAATGGAATGTGAGTAGCTTCCCATTTATTTGTGTCATCAAATCTATTGTAGATAGTTTCGCAACCTTCATGGTCGTGGCCGGTTAAAATGACCCCAGGCTTATTGTTGTTAAAGATCATATTCAGAACAATATTTGAAACTTCTTCACTAATATGGTTTTGAGACCTCAAGAGATTTCTTTTATATGGTTCCCTTTCATGATCGGGAGGATAATAACGAAATTGAGGACCATCAACACATAAACCTTCTTTTTTATAAAATGGAATGTGTGTTAGTAATACAGTACTACCAGTGAAATTCCTTTCTGATAACCTTTCCAAGAAACGCCATGTATATTCAAGAAATTCGGGCTGTAGAGCTGGACCTTCCAAAAGCAAATCATTCAAAACAACAATCCTCCAAGCCTTATCGGTATCTGAATCATATTCAATCCAGTAATTATCTTTACCAAAGATTTGATTGAACCTAGCCATATGTTGATATGTGGCGTCACCAGAATAGCCGACATCATGATTACCTGTTAGATTGACGAATAAAAAGTCCTCATTTTCAGGGTCCCAGGAATGAACATCACTGAAGCCAAATTCAAATGCATCTGCATTCTTTAGAACACTGAACTCATCGGCCCATTTATGCCAATCTATTTTGTATAACCCATCTTCATCGTGGTTTTCTTTTCTAATTTCTTCTAGCTTAGTTAGATTTCTTTGGAATAATCTACCCATATATCTTTTAGTTCTATTATAAAATTCAGAATCAAGAATCCATTGAGAGGAAAATAAATCACCCATTACTGCGACATGTGTAGGTTTTAATCTTTTCATCATAGTAGTGTAAATATGCCCTAGAAAATAGTCGTTGCCAAATATATCTAATCTAGTTTGGTATGGCGTACTCTTCCAGACACCTCTTATTTGTGGGTCACCGAATGCAAGCATATGGATGTCGTTGTCCTTGTTAGCCGTAGTTAGGGAAGGATCAGTTAGCTGTGTCTTAACATCTGTAGCATATCGTTTGGAGTAAAAGATTACTTTCTCCAACATTGTAGAATTTTCATAAAACGTTTGATCTAATGATTGTTCTTTAGAGCAATTCCAGGAACATCTTGATGGATGAATTGATGGATACGTGAAGATAAAAATATTTGTAAAAAGGGCTATAACCGTGCCAAAAAGAGCAAAGTTTCTAACAATCTGTTTTAACATGTTAGACAAAGGAAAGTAAATAACAGACTTTAAGATACTTTGGTTTCAATGTTTTGTTTTACTGTTGGTTGAAGAACAGTTTATAAAATCTTTTTTGGATAGATCTTCTCATGAATTTCTTTGTATGTGAAATTCAGTTCGAATTTCCCGAACGATAAAATTCCAATATTCAGGGCTGTCGAATATTGGTATCAATGAAAAATTAGAAGTTCTGTATTATGTAATATCCTGGTAGTACGTTAACCGTCTTTCACGTTCAATCGACTATATAGTTGTATTACTTAGATGCAATTGAAAGAGAATTCTCCTTTAAAGGATGGATGTGCTCTGGTCTAATTATTTTAGGGCAGTCTTTCAATACAGATCAAGTAGACAGTATATCAAAGTATATCTTGAGATCAATCAAATGCCCATAAATGATCTGTTATGTTATATGTTCTGTTATGGGTACCTTAGTATTCTCTAGTAACCTAATGATCAGAAGAATTTTGTTATCACGACTGTACCCCACTGTACCTCACTGATATATTCAAGAAATCAAGCTGCAAACCTACTAACCTTGTTACAGTAGAAAATCACACTAAAAACATGATTCTAATATTATTTTATTAACTGTGCATTCTATCTTATATAAAAGTGTCGTATAGAAGAAACTTAGATAAGGACAAGAATCATTATAACGAGTCATAGAATTCAGTGGTCTTATTAATGATTTGTTTCATTTGTTTTAACCCAACCAATGCAGCATCAGTGATGTTCTTCTGGTTGATATTTAATATTTTTGTGTTGTACAAATTAAAATTAACAAAACGGGAAAGGTAAGGAACATCATTAAAGATAAACTGGTCCCATCCACGTAAATAAATCATAACGCAGGCAAAAAGTAAATAAGTGAAAAATAATCTTCTGATTATTATAAAAATATTTCTTAATATCTTCCAAGATAGATAGAGTAATATCACGGAAGTGACTACTAAAAACGCAGTTGGGTGAGTCTTGGCGAATCCCGTAACTAATGGGATGGAGAATTGTAGAGCAGAAATCAAATATCTAATGAACAGAATAATATAATGTTCATATGTCTGCTCTAATTGCTGTCCTTGAGTTTCAAAGTCCATTTTCTGATGTGATTGTGGTATGTTGTATGTATCTTATTTCTAACTTGACATTTCATGTTAAATCAATTATTGTTAAAGAGCAACTTTTTTATTTGGGACTTATAATTTTATTTTGAAACGAATTAGGAAATTAAAAAGTTGAAATTGTTTACATAATATTAAATTTCTAAATTACTATAGGAGAAATAGAACACTTTGAAGTAAATTGACTAATTATGTAACCACATCTTTATTTAACGGTTATTTGAACATGCACCCTACTTAGCAATTGAGTACGTCGCGTTTTATTAACGAAACGTTCCAAAATAGCAAATACATAAGTCAACAGCATTAATATTCGTACTGTTACAAGAGGAAGTCAATGGTTTCCGTGACTACCACCAGGTACAAATGTAAGCAACATAGTTGGTATAATACCATATAAAATTTGTCAACATGGTAAGGTAAAGACCAGTGTAAAACTCGACATGTATTAGATTTTCTTAAAGTAATAATTCATACAATAAAAGGATAAGGGTATACAAGAATAACCTAGAGATTATTTTTTATATATCAATACAGCTCATATAAGCTTCATTTATTTTATTAATTTCTCTCAATAATTAGTAGATAATTAGCAACCTTTATTAAGAGTATGAGCGGCGTCTTCTTAACATATATAAAAGGAGTAATAGTTTATATCGATTGATTGTATAAAATATAAACAATCAGAGCTAATAAACGAAGAAATCTTTATCAAAAAGTTATTCCAACTCCTCATAATTATATTAGACTTCTCGAGTTTATCCAATTAAAAGAGTATTAGATGTAGCTATGTTTATTAATACAATAATGCGATATATACTCTCCAGACTGTATCAAAATAAATCATAATGTCACCCGATCACGTGATAAAGATACCTATTATACTGTTACCTATATTGATATGATATGCTTCCATCTTTCATTACACCTTGAATAAACAATATGTCCAATAGCTCTATATGACACTTATACACGTTCCAAGTATGATAAGATTGGTTTATTTTGTCATCTCTCCTGAACCTGTCAGAAACTTTACTACTATATTTTGATACTATTACATTATAGTCCTTTAAAAAGAACATTAGCTTCCCTGGTTTCCTAATTAAATTACAGCAGTAAAAAATAGCTCTAGCCATAACCTGTTCTATATCCCAACAGACCAGAGACATCTTCTTCCTGACTTAAACTCAGCGAATGATAAAGGCTTTTAAAACAAATTAAACAACCAAGGGAGTTTGGCCGAGTGGTTTAAGGCGTCAGATTAAGGTTGGATAACTAACCATTAACATTCTGATATCTTCGGATGCGCGGGTTCGAATCCCACAGCTCTCATTATTTTTAATTTTTTATTTGTTTAAATAACATCTCACACCACGTGATATTTGCCGGTCGAAATCAAAACACACTTTTTTTAAGTTTCGCCCTTACTACTTACTAGTAACACACCACCACAACTTCTTAGCACTTTTTAAGTCAAAGATTTTAAAGTCGGCGGCAAAGATAACGCAGATTCGAGACAGGGCACTTTTGCTATATCGATTATTACTCTCAAAAGGGGGGATTGTCACGTGTGTAACTGATTTGGTTACTCATAATATATATAAGAAAGGAAGTGTGGTGGCATTTGTACTGTTGTTTGTTACGTTTCTAGTAAATTCAGTAATTACTACTATTCGTTATAATGAATGCTGTGTGATTATTGAACGAATGATTCTTTTAAAATTGTAATTGTTATATCGTAATGTCATTTATGATCTATATGTAGCTGCAATTGAATAAAGTGTGGATCTAAAGAAGTAATCTTATTTTAAATGAATGTATAAAAAGACCTTATATTGTTTCGAAATGACATTATCAAAGGATTCTTTGTATTCTTGTTTATAATTTTTAAGTTCAAAAAATAAAGTAAAATAACTCAACAATAAACATCACTACACAACTCAATTATGCCATCTCACTTTGATACTGTCCAATTACATGCTGGTCAAGAAAATGCTGATGACAATGCTCATAGACCAAGAGCCGTTCCAATTTATGCTACTACTTCCTACGTTTTTGAAAATTCCAAACATGGTGCCCAATTATTTGGTTTAGAAGTTCCAGGTTACGTTTATTCTCGTTTCCAAAACCCAACCTCTACCGTCTTGGAAGAAAGATTAGCAGCTTTAGAAGGTGGTGCAGCTGCCCTTGCCACTGCTTCTGGTCAGGCTGCCCAAACTTTAGCTATTCAAGGTTTAGCCCACAATGGTGACAACATCGTTTCCACTTCTTATTTATATGGTGGTACTTACAATCAATTCAAAGTTAGTTTCAAGAGATTCGGTATTGAAACCAGATTTGTTGAAGGTGACAACCCAGATGATTTCGAAAAATTATTCGATGAAAGAACTAAGTGTGTCTATTTAGAAAGTATTGGTAACCCAAAGTATAACGTTCCAGATTTTGAAAAGATTGCAGCTGTTGCTCACAAGCATGGTATTCCAGTTGTTGTCGACAACACTTTTGGTGCTGGTGGGTTTTTCTGTCAGCCAATTAAGTGGGGTGCTGATATTGTCACACATTCCGCCACTAAATGGATTGGTGGTCATGGTTCTACTATTGGTGGTGCAATTATTGATTCCGGTAAATTTCCATGGAAGGACTACCCTGAAAAGTTTCCACAATTTTCCAAGCCATCTGAAGGTTACCATGGTACCATTTATAATGAAACTTACGGTAACTTAGCTTACATTGTTCATGTCAGAACCGAATTATTAAGAGATTTAGGTGCTGTCCAATCTCCATTTGCTTCCTTCTTATTAATTCAAGGTGTCGAAACCTTATCTCTTAGAGGTGAAAGACATGGTGAGAATGCTTTGAAATTAGCCAAATGGTTAGAAAAGTCTCCATACGTTTCTTGGGTTTCTTACCCTGGGTTAGAATCTCATTCTCATCATGAGAATGCTAAGAAATATTTACAAAATGGTTTCGGTGGTGTCCTTTCATTCGGTGTTAAGGACCTACCAAATGCTGAAAAGGAAACCGATCCATTTAAATTATCAGGTGCTGTTACAGTTGATAACTTAAAATTGGCTTCTAATTTGGCTAACGTCGGTGACTCTAAGACTTTAGTTATTGCGCCATACTTCACTACTCACGAACAATTAGATGACGATGCCAAATTAAAGTCTGGTGTCACTAAGGATTTGATTCGTGTCTCAGTAGGTACCGAATTCATTGACGACATCATTGCTGACTTCCAACAATCCTTTGAAAAGACTTTCGCTGGTCAAAAGCCATAGATAGATTAATGTTCTATAATGTATATAATAAAATAAATTATGGTAATGATAAAGAATATAATAAATACAATGTTAAATCAACATATATCAATAGATCCTTTAAATATAACAATTGTAAAAAATATAGACCGACTACTTGGTCTTATTTTCCGGTTACAATTATGCCTATGATAATTTTCAAAGGACTTCGGAATAAACCTCTTAAACTTCAAGTATAGTCCACAATTACATGTAAAACAATTAAATATTGATCAGAAGATATTAAAATTATATATATCTATAATATCGTACATGCTTCAGTATGGAATACCATTGGTTAATCTTTGGAATTCGTCATAACCCTTAGTAAACACACTTTCAAAACTCTTTCCAATCAATGCCTTCATGAACATTGCTGCTTCATGGTCAGTTTTGTCTGGCTGAAATCTGTTTTCTAGATTTTTAATAGTCCTGGTCCCTTTAAAGCAAGGTAACCCACTCTCTAACATGGGTTCAATACAATCAATAATCGCGTTCATGTGTAACCTTGCTGATAGATATGCTTTAATACATAGTTCTTCAAAATCGTGATATGCCGCAGTTTGGTTAGAACCGCCCATAACTTTAACCATTTCTTTAGTCAATTTAAATGGAACGGCCTCAAATTTAATCCCACCTGGAACAATATCAAAAATGAACCCAAAATCAATGTGCAAACAATGACCTTGATCATCGTACATGATGTTACCATTGTGTCTGTCCTTGAACTGCAACAAGTAGGATATTACACTGTAACCTGCTAATGATTTCACAAAATTACTTCTTGCCTTTTGAAACTCGATAGTGCTTTCTGGTCCAAATTTACTAATGAAATATTCGTATAAACCGTTGACCGCCTCACGACCTAGCATATCACGTGAAATAGAATTTGGTAGAACGTCAATAACACCGCAACCTGGAGCAGTAGCTGTAACACGATATGGGAAAACATAAACGTTTAAGCCAATTGCTGACCAAATTGTTCTAAACATCGAAACTAATTGTAACGCCAGGACATCTTGTCTACAATCATCACCAACCTTAAAAATTGCACCCTGCCACTTTTCAACACTTACCTTTTCTCCTGTTTCAGGATCCAAAGCGTCTTTTTTGATCTTAAAAGTTGCCATGAAAGGAGCCTTCGCATGTGACTGCAATGGTTTACCACTAGTTCTATTAATATCAATGACAACCCCATCAGGGTTTGAGGGCAAATAAACATTCGGTTTAACAATAATTTTGGCCATTTCCTCATCAATCTTCTGTTTCTTTTCTGCTTTGCTTTTCTTAATATAAGGTTTTAACTTCCCAGATATACTAGTGACTTCATTGAAAAAACCAAATTCCCTTTCATAAAAATCAAGATGTGACTTGCTGAAAGTTTTAACCATTCTTTTTCTTACACGATCTAATGTAGGTTTTAAATCATCCTCAATTATACCTTCATCACCTTTGTAACTGTTAGCAAGCATATTCCATATAATTTGATGTGAAAACAAAACGCTAATCCTTGCAGTATCCAGGATTAATCTCTCGACATAACCGGTATGATCATATCTTAAACATTGGACAATCTGAGGAACATAGAAGAATGTCAGATTAACATCATGCGATTCCAAAGAAAAAATACTATATTGCAGAATATATTGATTAGCATTCCATTGTGGTAAAAATAGATTTATTGATTTCAATGGACTTACAGGACACCAATATACTATTGCATGTAAATCTGTCCCCCGTCTGCCATCCAATCCTTTCAAATAGTAGTCTAAGGCATCCTTCACCCCAGCACATGAGTATGGATTTTTTGTAATTAAAGATGTAAGAGTTTCGTTTAATCTGTTGGTACCATATCTCTTGACAATATTAACTGCCAACTGCGGGTCTTTATCAAAAGCAGTAGCAACTAACTGCTCGGGTAAGTGGTTAGAGTTAGCACCCTCTATCTTAGATAGCGGAGATAACCAAGTTTCCACCTGTTGTATTTCATTTGCTAAGAAGTATAGCAATAAGCTATATTCCGTGGGACAAAATTTTTTTATTATTAGCGAATGCCTGTCTAATTGAGAATACAAGTCTAACATAGTCGATAGATCCGCTTTGATTTTTAACTCATTAGAGCCAAATGGCCATGACATAGGTCTTTTGAACCAACTTAACCCACCATCAACAATCGCATGGGATAGTTTATCAACATACATACCATTCTGTTTACTATCAATATCAAGAACATTAATACCAAAAAGTAAAATCTCATTACGTATCATTCTAGCAAATGGATGTAAAGATGCTTTTTTTAAGCTTTGTAAACCATATATGACAGTTTTCCCAAAAATCTTCAACAGAAAGTTACTCTGAAATAAGGTACCTTCAAAATGAGAAGTGAAAAATTTGACAATGTAACCATGAGGTTGCATTGCTTGTGAAGCTATTCTTGCATCTCTATTGATGGCTGCCATATTATATGGTGAATACTCCATCATTTGGAATTCTTCAGAGATCAAATCATGCTTCCTGGAGTACAGGCCAATATTCAAATCAATAGATTTCATCCAACAATAGCAAATGTCTGTAAGTAAAACATGCGCTAAATCGCGTCTCTCTTTCATAATGGTCAACCACACATTTGTGGCATTTTTCATTGTAGAAGAAGTGAACACTTCAAATGGAATATGTACTATTTCATAAAGTAACGATGTTGCCTCCATATTACCTAAAATTAACAATGCTGCTGCCATATCCAATATGTCAGTAACATTTTTATCAGGTACCTTCTCTCCATTATCTAATTTGCATCTAATAAATTGAGTGCGATTCTCTAGGTCCCTTGCAATATCAGCTGGTGAAGAAGAAATTGCCGTATCAACCAAATACTTTGATCTCCAGGAATGTTGAAAGATGAAACCGGATATAGTATTTGGCTTTTCTGGGCCATTATAAGTAATTCTAGACAATTCTTTGTCTGCAGCTATAACTAGACCAGCCATCTGCATAGCAAAAGAAACACCAAATTCAATTGACTTGACTCTGTCAAACTGATCTATATCTGAGATATAGGATTGCAGTAAAATTTTAGTATCAAGATTTGCTTTGTTTAAAATAAATTTAACCCATTCTTTTGCAGCTTTATGCAGCTTTGCTAATGTGCAAGTACGCCATTCCTTCGAAGCTGGTAGTAAAATCTTTTTTTTTAAGTGCTTTAACATGAATTCGTAACAAGGTTCGAACCTGCTTGTTTCGCAACTAACAATACTATCAAAGACTGTTGTCATCATGTCTAAAAGTGAATACAATGATTTGTGATGGCATAACGACGAAGGAATACTTCTGATGAAAAGATCACAACAGTTAAATGCCACATCTTGCAGCGTTGTATTTCTATGAACAAGGCATAATAATAAATTATTAAGTTGGTCTGCAATGGACTTCGAGTTAAATAGGACTGACCCTTTTAGCTGAGACAATTTCACGTACTTCCCGATGATTGCAGTTGACATAGAAATAATGGCTTTGTCCATTGAACTTGATTCAATAGAAGGTTCAGATAAATACAATAAAATCTTAGAGCAGTCACCAGCCTCGCATCTAATTGTTTCAAGCAATGCAGCTGCAGCAACAAACATAATCTTTGAGCTTGATAATGTTCTAGCTTGCACTGCATTTTTATTCAAGTATTCCATCACTAACTGTTTTTGTTGTTTGACATTTGCATTTGATGAGCCCCTACGAAGAATTGTATTCATTTCCAAGGAAGTTTCTTTATTATTTGCAGGAAAATCAGACGCTAATGGCGGACTGTTATAAGCTATGGTAAGCAGATTATTATAATTAGTTTTGACTAATTCGGACCCATAGTAAAACCCATGAATTGTCATATTGAACCAAACATTTCTGAACATGGTAGTTGTTGATTCATCTTCACTAATATTAATCGGAGTTTGACCAGGTTTTGGTAAAAGTGCAGCTAGAGGTTCTAAGTAAGAAGCAATTTGATTAGCAACACGAGAAATTTCAGTATGTGGTCTATGATGTTCTGGTCTATCAACATCACCACTGGAAATGATTGTGTCCAACAGATCTGCTAGATGAAGCTTATACAAGTCATCACCCGATCTATTCGCAAGTAGCTCACGTGACATTATTGTCTTAGCGTGTAAAATTGACTTTAATAAAGCATCATCATTATTTTTAAGTGCTGAACCATATGTCAATTTTTGAAACTTAAGAATCATCTGGAACTCGTTAGAGTTAGTATATGGGGCTAATTGAGCCAGTGCTTTTAAAATGATGCTATCTAACTCTTTTGAAACAACCGTAACCTTTTGAGTTAAAATGGAGATGGTCAACACATTAATGCTTTGATCTTTGTAGTGTGCAGCAATAGTTGTTGCTGCAATAACACAATTCTTGAAAAGATTATCGTGAAAACCTGCCGTAGAATGATTGAAGCTATCATTACTTTGTAGATGATAATTGTCTACCTTGAGAGGTTTTTGGTTATTTAGCAATGTTACTGTATTGCCAGAACTTAGAGTTAACTGACGTTCCCTGATCATGTTTTTTGAAGTGTTATCATCAATAGAGGTAAGGAGATTATTGATGGAGTAAATTGTGCTGACAATTGAGTCTTCATTTAAGGGTTGAAGACCAATTGTGAAAAGTTTTGATAATTTAACAACAGCGGGGGTCTTGATATGTTCTGAAGCAACTAATAGAGGAAAGCTTCTCAATAGTTGCTCTGATAATTGCTCTGTAAAAAAATTTAATAATGAACCACATGCAACTATTGATGTTATCAACTTTTCCGTTGCTAAGTCTGAAAGTAAAAACTTTTCCATTGAATCCCCAGCTACTTTAACAAATTCGTTAAATTGAAGAGATTGTGAGGATTCAGCAAATAAGGTCAGATTAAGTACATCGATAAAGTTGGCTAATGAGTTAAAGTACAGTTTAGCTCTGCTGTCTGTAGATAAATCTAAATTACTACTATTAGAAATTAAAAATCTAAGTGAGAATTCACGTATTTTCTTTAATATCTCTTCGTTGTTATCCAATGCTTTAAAAAATTCGTGATCAATATTTGCTAGATCGGAGATGTCTTTCGAATATTGTGTTATTTGGTACTTCTTACTTTGGACCTCGAGTAGGTGATCGGTTAAATTTTCACCATTTTCTAAACCAATTAAGCTGCTAATAAATGACACTTGAATACTAGAAAGAAGGAACAAAAAGAGATAGCCCGATATCTCAATACCAGAATTAAAGTAGTGAACAATAGCTTCATTCGTAAAACTTGTAGAAACGGATAAAATGGATTCAACATTTTGAATAAATCCGCCTTGTGTAAACAATTTACTTAAACGTTTCCAGACAAAATGTATCAAATTCTTAGCATCGTTTATTTCAACAAAAGCATTCATAAACCCTAACAGAGAAAAAAGACTAGACGGTTTACTGGTGTATAATTCCTTGATATTTGCCAAATATTCATCTATTAGATCTTCACATTCCTGTTCCATTGCTGGAAATTTGGAGCATATAGATATCAGATACTTGGTTAACTGATACGTCAATACCTCATTTGGATTCCTGATTGAATCTAACCGAAATCTAGCATACATGACGTCAGAAATTCTTTGCCTTGGTGACTCCAAAAAATAAGTCGAAATTACATCTTTCAATAACTTGCGAGCCTGTTCAGCATTTGGTGGCACTGTTTGACTAACAGAAAGTAAAACTTCCCATTCATTTAAAGTTAAAGGTATTGTATAAAGTTTTGACTTATTGGTCGAGTAAAATATAGGCAATGAATGCAAAAGGACGTTTATTGCATCATTTTTTAAAGCTACTGTCTCGTCCTGTTGTAAAGGCGTAACGTCCTCGTAGAATTGAGATAATTTCTGCAGAGCTTTAGCCCTGATAGACAATTTCCCTGATCTTCTATAAAAGGTCATTGATACCGTAAGCTAATCTAGTTGTGGGCTTTGTTGACTAAATAACCTGGCTTCAATTAAATTGTTTTCAGATTTTTGATATCTGTCAACAGTTAGTTTATGAAATAAAAAACCTAAGAACGCGAGTTGGAAAATGATGAAAAATTTCCATTATGGTGATGAATATATTTGAGGACCCTAGTTTTAATAATTCAGAAGCTATTAAAATTTACTTGGACTATAAGATTCTACGTATACGATTTGAACTTAAATTATGGTATGTATTAAACTTAATCTTTGTTTCACAGCAGAATAATTACTAACTGTTTATGTTCATTTTTGCATCGTTACTACAGTTAAAATTGAGACAGTTGCAGAAGCAAAGAAAAGAACAATCTACGAAAGATAAAACTAAGAAAGTAATGTCCCCAAATTTCTTATCTGCATCCAAAATACGATTTATGAGAGATTTGGACTCACTTGAACTTCCTCCTACAACTTCAATTAATGTGATAACAGCTCCAAATGAGGAAGGACAACCATTAATTAACATTGATATAATACCTGACGAAGGATCTTATGAGGGTGGAAAATTTAGCTTTAGCTTAACTATTGATGATAACTATCCGATTAATCCACCTACAGTATTATGTCTAAACAAAATATTTCATCCAAATATCGATTTATCAGGCAGAGTTTGTTTGAACATACTTAGAGAGGATTGGTCACCAGCATTAGATCTTCACGGAGTTATTATTGGATTGCTTTTTTTATTCTTAGAACCAAATGCAAAAGATCCTTTAAATAAAGAAGCTGCATATATATTCCAGCATAACAAAGAAAAATTCACTAGACTGGTAAGAAGGTCAATGGCTGGTCAATCAGTTGAAGATGAAATGTACGATTATGTATTAATTGCATAGTCATATAATTTATAAATTATTTCCAAAAAAAAGATTGACACTTTTATGTTTTTGTGTCCGACGCACTTTTGTATGAAGCATATAAAACGTCAAAATAACCAATGTCTGCATATTTTATTTCTCACTTTATTTTACATTGTATAGGACTTCAGAGTATCAATCATGTTCCCATTGCTTATTGTTCTCATATTTCTTCAATCCGCAACCGCAAATGAATTACAAACAAATAATCCCAAAGGTGGTGTTGCATTTGTTGGGGATCAGTCAAAACAAACCCCATTTCCTCAATGGCTGACCGAGTTTACAGGTATGACTCAATGGCCTGGTCTTGATCCCCCTTACGTTCCTTTAGACTTTATTGATTTAGATAAGATTCCGGACTATTTACCTCATCAAGCTGGTATGTGTCTAAACCCAAGGGAAGCATGTTCTTTCGATTGCGATAGTTGTGTAGAACATGACGACATTCATACTTGTAGCAAACTCTCGCAGACATTTGATGATGGACCTTCTCCAGCTACTGAAAGATTATTAAAAAAGTTAAACCATAAAACAACTTTTTTTGTTTTGGGTATTAATAGTGTAAATCATCCTGACATATATCGTCATGTTGATGAGGCAGGTCATTTGATGGGTAGTCACACTTGGTCTCATGCTTACCTACCAGGATTGTCAAATGAGCAAATTATTGCTCAAATTGAATGGTCTATTTGGGCGATGAATGCAACCGGTAACCATATTCCAAAATGGTTCAGGCCACCATACGGAGGGATTGATAACAGAGTTCGCGCAATCACAAGACAATTTGGACTTCAGGCAGTTTTATGGGACCATGACACCTTTGATTGGAGACTTGTATCAAACGACCCATTGAGAACAGAGGACGAAATATACGAGGATGTCGAAAAATGGATTAATACAAAAAAAGGAATAATTCTTGAACATGATGGTGCACACAGAACTGTAGATGTTGCATTGAATATTCTTGATATGATAGGGGAAGACCAACTAACTGTTGCTGAATGTATCAATGGTATTGATTATATTCGCAAATATAAAAATGAAATCAAATCACAAGAAGAGGGACACGCTGGGGAGGAAAGCACCAATGATAAAAATATTGAGGATGGGCACCTATGATGCTTAAATATTTTGCTTATGATATATCGAAATATTATATTATGTTCTATATAAAAAAAATTACAATACACTAGATACTTGTATTCAATTGGGAGAGGTATGAAACTATTTCGGATGTCAATGAAGTTGCCAAGATTTAGGTCTTGAAACTATCTTATTTCAAGGACATTAGTAACCTCTTTTCATCGTTGCTATCTAATTGTAATAACATTGAAATAACTGGTAACAGTTGATTCCTCTGTTCTTTATGCTCAAGGAAACCCAATAACACATTCTTGATATAGGCGACTTTTTCATTTTTCTCAAGTTGGGAGTCCTTCGTGGCTGTTGCCGTTACTACGTTATTTGATGCTGTTGTAATGTTAGAAATATCTTTAAATGATGATGAACGGCGGCCTATATCAGGAACACTTAGATTATTTGTTGAATTACCAGATATCTGAGAATTGATGGAATTTGATCTGCTTGACCTTCCAGAAATATTTCCCCTACTTTCTCGCAGTGTATTTAATTGAACAGAAACCAGTCTATAATTCTTAGAAATTCTATCAAGCTTTTTATTCAAATCATTGTTCATTATCATTAATTGCTCATTTGCAGCATGGAGATCAGAAATTTTTTTATCTGATCTTGCAAGAGTTTCCTTCAAGTTAGAGGTAACCTTTTCTAGGTCTGAAGAGTCTTCGGAGCTTGCCACTGTATTCTTTTTAATAGTTGCATTTAATAGGTTTAATGTTTCGATTTCAGAGCGTAACTGTTTTTCCCTTAACTCTGACGAGCGAATCTGTGAATTCAATTCACTGTTCGAATGTTTTAGGTCTTGTAGTTCCCTTTGGTTCCTTGACATTTGCAGTTTCATCTCAGCCTCCAATTTGGCCTTTTCGTCAATAGCAGATGACAGGCTTGCTTCTATTTTCTTCAATTTGGTTGTTTCTTCATTTTGCGATTCATTTAACAAACGACGCATTGTTCCTGTTTCTTTATTTTTTTCCTGGATAATAGATGAATATTCGTTTAGTTCATCTTCCAGAGATATGATCCTTTTATTTGCCTCCTTTAATTTAACATTTAATTCTTCACATTGCCTCTTTATAGAATCAACTTGACTATTAGAGTTACTTTTCAGACTTTGTAGAGTATCATACTTTTCCTGCAAAATGTTAAGTCTTTCGGATAATTTACCATTCTCTCTTAAGTAAGTCTCACTAGAATTTATATTCTTTTGGATGCTAGTGTTTAAAGTGTTATTTTCCTTCTTGAGAAGCTCAACACGGTTTAACAACATCATATTTTCTCTTTTAAAAGACTCGACCGATTTTTCACCAATTTCTTGCTTTTCAGTATATTCCTTAACTTGCTTTTCTAGATACATAATGGTTTTCTCTTTTTGAACTAAACTATCTTTTAAAGAATTTAATTCCTTTAATTGTACCATTAAATTGTTATTGTTAGCTGTTAATTTATTAATGTTGGCTTTAAGATTTGAAACTGTATTCTCTAAGGCCTTGCTTTTCTCAACTGATTCCTTTCTTGAAATTTCAAGCTCATTTTGAAGATTCATAATTGAACTTTTTTGTTCTTTTTGGTTGGATTCTAATTCTGCTTTAATCTTATCTCTTTCTTTTATCAAATCATCTAATTGCTTCTCTAGCAGTTTAGTGCTATTAACTGCAAGATTACGCTCCTTTAACTCCTCTCTTGCTTCAACAAGTTCATTTCCAACAGTTCTCAGCATATCCTTAACTTCTTCTATCTCAACTTCCTTAGCCTTTAAACTCTTAGCAGTTTTGATTAAATTTTCTTCAAGCTCTTTCTTGGAAATTTCTATATCGTCAATTTGTGAATCGAGTTCTTTTTTCTGTACTGCATTTAGCTTCTCCATTTCATCATATTTTTCTTTTAATGTATTATGAAGTTTGACAAGAGATTCATATTCAGCCAATCTGATTGGAGAAACTTCTTCGCTCTTTAAATCGTTTATAGCCTCAACAACTTTTTTATTATTGTTCACGTTATTCTTATTCTTCCTTTTTTTATTTTTCTTTTTTGAAGAACTCAATGAGCTAGAACTAGCAGCGGTGTCTTTCTCATCTAATGGTTCAGAAACTTTTAAATCTTCAATAGTTTTCTCCAATACCTCTATATTAGTGTCTTTATTTCTAGCATCAGTTTCCAATTCATCATATTTTCCTTTTAGAGAATCATTAATGGCTTTCAGTTCTAAGACTTCTTTATTAGCGCAATCTAGTTCCTCACTAATCTCTTTTACCTGGATTTTGAGTTGCTGAACAGAACTTTTTTCTGCTTCTAACGCTACCTTAACTTCCTTAATTGTGTCCTCATAATTTTGTGACGAAGTTTTTTGAAGTTCAGATGCCTTTTCTAATTCTTCAACTTGAACCTTTAATGATCTATTCTCTGTAAGTAGATTATCTGAAGCATTGTTCTCCTTGAGTTCAATCTTCAATTCTTCGGTTACATCATTCTTTTGTGTTTCCATATCATGGCTTATATCTAAGTCAGAAGATTGAGTGTGAGATTTTTTGTCTTCTGCGCTTGGGACATTTCCGGTTGTTGCTTGTTTATATTTTTCTACTAGTTTCACGTTGTCATCCTCTAATTCTTTGATCTTTTTTGCCTTTTCCTGCTCCAGCTTATTCAAACGTCTTATCTCATCATTCAACATTGATGTTTTACTAGTTAAATCTTGGAAAAAAGCAGGTAAGGTTTCATTGGCACTATCAAGATCAGATATTGGTGTATTTTCCGTCAATATCTTGCCAATAATCTCAAAATGCTCATTCTTGACTTTTTCATTTTTATAGGCACTTAGTAACAATGGATATTTGGATTCATATTTTTCAAATTTCTTCAATTTTGATTGTATATCTTTTGGTAAGTCCCTATATGCCTCATCGTTAGTATTTGATTCGCTGCTAATTTGACCACCAATCATCCCATCTTCTGTCAGACCTTTTTGCAATTCATCTGAGAGATTTTTCCCTATCTGGGACAACTGTTTGAACATCGGATAAGTAATAACCCTACAATTATTCGTTAGCTGCCTTCTGGATACTATGTATGACACGTTATGGATAGTTATTCGTGCTTATTTTATGATATGCGTTTCCCACCGATATGGGGAATTGTTAATTTCAGATTTTGAAGCAGAGAACATTACCCGGGAGGCGCGAAATCGCAAAAGTCTAAGAAATTCTATTTTAATATAGAAAGGAATATTATCAAAGTTGTTTATGTACCTCTATATAAGGTTCTATTATGCTATAATTCAGGCTTTACTTATACCGGTTTATTATATCTAACCGAAAAGTCTTAATTTTTGTTTCTTTTTCCAAAATCTAGGAGGTTTATTCAACTCCATCTCATTTTCTCTTGTTATTGGTTTAATTGATTTACTCGCATCCGCTGTCCTAGGTTCAATTTGTAATGACAGCTCATATTGAGCTTCTAATTCTGGGGCATTTTCTAAGCATTCATATATATAATCACATACTTGATCATCTCTTGTAGCTGCCCCACCATAAGAATTATTCCTAAACGTCATAATTTCCAGTATAATATCTGTTAATTTCTGACGTTTATTAAAATTTAAGAAAGGTAGGCAATCAACATTTCCAGCATTTGTAAATGTTAAATCAGATAGATATACGCCAAAAAATGGGACACAAGCAGTACTCTTTGGCAAATTCTTTATTCTATTCCTGTAATTAATAAAATTCTTTTTTGAATCCATCAATTTGTCTAACTTCCTTAAAGTTGCTTTACTTTCCTTTGGAACTTGAAGCCATGTTTTCTTCAAACGATAAATAGGGGATGACGATAGTGCCGATATTATAGCTGTAACAGTTGCGTAGTTATTCATGGTTTCACAATGTGCTGCTGCTGCTATGAAATATTTAATTAGCTTCACTCTTTTTTTGAGGTCTATTTCAGTTACAATTTCATTAGATATAAAATTAGTTAACTGATTAGCATGTGCAATAAAGGAGGAAATATATGCTGAACCCCCAAAATTACAGCCATTCTGGTTACCCCATACCCTGTGTAAACATTCAAAAATTGTGACATGTGACAGTAAACCATGATTCATCAATGTTAGTTGCTCTGCGAACTCTGTTGAAGTTAAATCCTGTAGAATTCTTCTTGATCTAGATTTAGTTAACAAACCGGAAGAGGTTAAATACATATTATTACTCCGAGAATTAAAATTGGGTTTCTTCTCAAGGCTCAAATCCTCAAACGCAATGCAAAATTTGAACATTGCTTCTGTCGATGTGTATAGTTCCTTAGCTCCTTCAATCTCTTCTGTCTCAGCAAGCTTTAACAAACTGAGGATAACACTCTCCAAATTGGGCTCCAGGTAAGAGTTTGTCCAATATCTTAGAAAAAAAAGTCTAAGAATTTCAATGATATTCTTTTTAGTCGGGATTAGTTTCCTTTGTATCCAATCATTATACTCGTTGAAGGATAAACCTACTGGTGCTATCCCATTAAATTTTTTAGTTAACGTGATCACAAACTCTGTAAGATTAGGAAATATACTTTTAATTGTGATTAAGAATGTCTTCATGAATCTTTTGTCTATTCTACCATTCGAATCACTAAAGATTAAATAGTCAACTAGAGCCTCCCTAGTTCCCTTCATAATTATGTTTCCATCATTACTGTATAAGAGAGATTTGGAAGATTCATTTTTGAGGTATTTTATTGTTTGATTCACATTATTCGTAGAGTCTTCGTTTATGTATGAAATGTCGCTATCTGCATTAATCAAGCACGATTCGTACCATTTTGATTCTTTATATTCATCTTTGAGTAAACACGTTATCAAACTGTTCATCATCATTCTAGAACAGTAATTAATAATATTTTCTTTTTCATCGATAAGCTTTTTCACAATAGAAGAAGACAATATATTCATTTTGTGATATTTAAGATAACTTTCTTGAAATTTCTCAGTAGCGTTAAGAAATGATATACCATTGTTTTCTGCATCCTTCTTTGTCAAAGATTTAAATAGTTTTTTCTGGTAATCATTACCTCTCCCCTCTATTCTTGTATTTTTTGAAGTCAGATCAGTTTTCAGAATATTTTCGAAGTATCCCACTGGTTTAGAATTTCTCATGGAATTAAAGACGTAAGGATCATCAAGTGTCGTAACTTGCGTGCACATAGTTAATCCAATCAAAGTATTATGGAATTCTTGTTTAAGATCAAAAAACTGATTTAGTAAGTTACTAATTCTACTACCTGAATGATGAATAAAATTCAAACCACCATCATTTATTTCTGAATCATGAGAATTCTTTGTGATAACATTCCTTAAATTGACAAAGAAAGATAAATCAAGATTTTCAATGATATCAATTGACAAGAATCTTTCATTTAGCTCTTCGTAGGTTTTCATATTCCGATCAAAATTTTTATTATTAATACCTTTTTCCTGTTTTTCATCTAGATAGATGTCTTTGATTACTTTTTCGTAAACCTCGTCTGTCCTCTTTTCCATTTGCCTTAAAGTGTCTTGATTCAATGGGTAGAGTTTCTTTTTCGAAAGTTGCATATTTTCGACTGATTCAGTTTGCCTGATGCTTGATGACATTGTAGGGGTTAGTATGGATGACATTCTATTTAAGCTTGGTCTCTTAAATCTTTCATTACTGGCGTATGTTGTGTTTGTCATTGACCTACCACCAATTAGAGTTGTACTCCCCTCTTTTGAAATCGACTGTTCAGATCTACTATTAGTCTCTCTTAACAACACACTATTAGACCCAGAAATTGGTTTTGCGACCGATTTATCGTTAAAAGGATTGTGCCATGATCCTCCATTAAATGAATCCTGATAAAATCTTGGAAAAATTTGAGGCAGAAAGCTATCTGACTCATCTTCCATTATAGATTGCAAATGGAAATAGATGGATTCCACTGATTTATACAAATGGAAAAACTCAATCTCAATTGAATCATAAAGGCTACTGAAATAATCAGCAAAATTAAAGTCTGCATCTGGAGAAAGGTCCTTGAATGTACCCCTATGCCCTTCCATTTTTGCTGTTCCTAATGAGCTTCCTATACTGTTGTTCATTGTGGAGGAGGTAATAACTGAATCATTTCGTTCAGTTATACTTGTATTGGACCTCATACTTTGGTTGTTAGTTTTCAGATAAGATTCCTTGTCTAAGTATAGGTTAAGATTGAGATGTATTGAGGACAGTGAATCTACAATGCTTTTTAAAAATGTTTTAATTGTTTTCTTATCTTTTGAATTAAATTTTGACTTCAATAGCCTGCATGACAGTTGAATGTATGATATGCATGTTGAAGTAAGAAGGAAATGCTGATCAAACTTATACCGATCCTTATTATGGAATGCATTATATGATAACTTTGTAAAATAAATTGTGGATTCAAATAGTTCAGACCAATATTTTATATCATTTTCATGACGATAAAATAATTGATCCTTGTTAAATTGTGTTGTAAAATTCCCAACAGGTGAAAATAAATGATTGTTTTCACTTGTAGAAGATTTCAAATTTCTCTTATTATTATAACGATTTAAAGTGGGTAAGGCATAGGTAAAAATGTCCAGCTCCTTTTGGTGATATATTAGATTTTCTTCGTTATTAACAAGAATAGGAGTCCAAAATAAATTCTCTTCATTGTATTCATTCAGTCTTTTTATCACTTCATCATTTTTTAAAATCTGATCACGTCGTATAGTTCTATTGTTTTCTGTTATTAAGTCGGTTTGGCTGTTTCTCATAGTTTGCAGGTTTACTTCGTCATTATAATCATTAAACGCTTGAATGCTCTTGTTTTCATCATTTTTTGATAAGGACAACAGAGATAGGGAAGAGGATGATGATCCACAAGTGTATTCTCGTGAAGGTTCATCGACCGGATTTCCACCAAATATAGAATATAGTCTGTTTAATAAGAAATTTCTCTCTCTTCTATCTGTTATCGTAGATGTGTAATTACCAGGGAACCAGCCTCTTTGCAAATTACATCCACCACCCATCATTTCCTTATTACTATACAGCAAACCATCAAACCAACCATTTCTAGATTTAGCCATCACGTATAATATATCATTCTTGCTCAAATGAAGTTTGACCACCGAAGCATTATCATGATTTGATTTACTTGGAATATAATCGTAATTGGCCACCAGGACATCAATTACTTCTATTACATCGCCATTTGTTCTCATTTTATCTGTATCTTCAATTTGTTGATAAAATAAGACAATAGGTGATGTATAATGTGTGAAGCTTATCGTTACCTTTTGCACTATTATTTCTTTACTACAATATAATACAATAGATAACTTAGATTGGGTATATAAAATGTTTCAATGAAATACTAATTTTTTTTAATAAATCCACTATTCATTAAAAAAAAAAAACTTTGCTGAACTCATCGATTTGAAAGGAAATATATGCTTATTAAATTGATCCTATAGAATTTCAATATAACCTATTTGCAATTTCCTTCAGATAAGCTCAAACGGAAAAGTTTAATCTTATTCCTCCAGTATTACTTAAGCAAACACCAGTTATTCTAAAATTTGTCTTCATCCACTAAGAGAACTGAGTGACAAACCTGTGTATAGAGTAATATGACAACATTTTTCAATAAAAACTTAATTCAAATAATACTTCCGTTCCTGTCTATTACTCAATTGTTCAAAAACTGCGAACGTTTTAATGATTACGGAGAACTTAAAACGATGTTAAACACAAAAAGAAATATCCGGTGAACAAAGAGACATAGGTACATTACCTACAGCTGTAAAAATGTGTAGCGCATAAATTACGTATCTCCAATAATACACACCATAACCAGATATATCAAACTTTAATTGCACTGTGTGCCTCGTGTATCATGACAGCTCGTACAAAATTTTGTTTGTAAAATGCCATGAATACTTTTCTGGGCACGCGAAGAATGCCAATCCCGGTAATTGAGAATTTTTGCCTTTCGGAAAGAATTCCTTTTTTGAAAACCCTAATTTGTAAACCCTAAATATCCGAGCCCTACTTTGTAAACCTAGAAAGCGGGTAATATTAATTTTTTAAAAATTTTTATCATTTTTATTTTTATGAGATACTTCGATTGTGCCAAATTATCGCTTGTTACCTTTCTTCTATCTCGGTAAGCAGAAAAATTTCGTAGTATTTAGTGATTATTTTTTTTGTCGAATCGAAAGAATATATTGAAAAATTAAATATTTGAAATTAGTCAATTGATTCAATTCACTTTTTTAATAAATATGTATAATTTTCTTATAGTTTTATAATTGTGTATATATCTCTAAGCATTGTGCAATGTCTGAAGAAAACAAACCTGCTGTTCCACCAGCTGAAGCTAAACCAGCTGCTGCTGCTGCTGCTCCTGAACAAGTTATTCTTGGTGAAGATGGTCAACCATTATCTAAGAAAGCTATGAAAAAGTACTTAAAAGAACAAGAAAAGTTGAAGAGAAAGCAAGAACGTGCTGCTGAATTACAAAAGGAAAAAGAACAACGTGAACTTGAATCCGCTGCTTCCGACACTGCTGCTTCTCACTACGGTAAGCATCCATTAATTCAATCTACCGAAAGAACCAATGAACAGAGAATAAAATTCCATGATTTAACTGAAGCCGATGATGGTAAGAACGTTTGTTTTAGAGCCCGTGTCCATAACACCAGACAACAAGGTGCTACTTTATCCTTCATTACATTCAGACAACAAGCTGAATTAATTCAAGGTTTAGTTCTTAAATCAACAAGGAAGATGGTAGTGTCTCCAAACAAATGGTTAAGTGGTGTGGTTCTTTGAATTTAGAATCAATTGTCTTAGTCAGAGGTAAAGTTTGCAAGGTTGAAGAACCAATCAAATCTGCTACTGTTCAAAACTTAGAAATTCACATTACTGAAATTTTTACCATCTCCGAAACTCCAGAAACTTTACCAATCTTATTAGAAGATGCCTCCCGTTCTGAAAAGGAAGCTGAGGATGCTGGTTTACCTGTTGTCAACTTAGATACTAGATTAGATGCTAGAGTCATTGATTTAAGAACTGTCACTAACCAAGCTATTTTCAAGATCCAATCTGGTGTCTGCTCCTTATTTAGAGAATTCTTAAGCAACAAAAAGTTCACAGAAGTTCATTCTCCAAAGTTATTAGGTGCTCCAAGTGAAGGTGGTGCCAATGTTTTTGAAGTCAGCTATTTCAAGGGTACTGCCTACTTAGCACAATCTCCTCAATTCTACAAGCAACAATTAATGGTTGCCGATTTTGAAAGAGTTTTTGAAGTTGGTCCAGTTTTCAGAGCTGAAAACTCTAACACCCATCGTCATATGACCGAATTCACTGGTCTAGATATGGAAATGACTTTTGAAGAACATTACCACGAAGTCTTAGATGTCTTAAGTGAATTATTTGTTTTCATCTTTGCTGAATTGAAGAAGAGATATGCTAAGGAAATTGCCTTAGTTCGTAAGCAATATCCAGTCGAAGATTTCAAACTACCAAAGGATGGTAAGATGGTTAGAATTACCTTCAAGGAAGGTATCGAAATGTTAAGAGCTGGTGGTAAGGATGTTGATGATTTTGAAGATTTAAGTACAGAAAATGAAAAGTTCTTAGGTAAATTAGTCAGAGAAAAGTACGACACTGATTTCTACATCTTAGATAAATTCCCATTAGCTATCAGACCATTCTACACTATGCCTGACGCTAAGGATCCAAACTACTCCAACTCCTATGATTTCTTTATGAGAGGTGAAGAAATCTTATCCGGTGCTCAACGTATTCACGACCATGCTTTATTAGGCGAAAGAATGAAGGCACACGGTCTTTCCCCAGAAGATCCAGGTCTAAAGGACTACGTCGAATCCTTCAGTTACGGTTGTGCTCCACACGCAGGTGGTGGTATTGGTCTTGAAAGAGTCGTTATGTTCTTCTTAGACTTAAAGAATATCAGAAGAGCTTCTCTATTCCCAAGAGATCCAAAGAGATTAAGACCATAGATTCCTAACTTGTAAACTTAATTACGAGTTGTAGTTTTTTTTTGTTTCTACTTGCTTTTCTCTCTTTCTACATACAATATAAAAATAGTATAGTAATTATTACTTTTCAATTATTTGTCAACCCTAATTTACATTATATGGGTGTTTTTTTTTCCCTCCGGCCGTGCAATAATTTCACGCTCTTTACAGCATATAGCTCTTTTTTTCTCTCGACATAAACAATCCATCCCTCAAACATCTCTTTTCTTTCTATATATACTAATGTTTAAAAATATCTAGTACCCTGATTTATATAAATATAAAACCAATAAAAAAGTGAAAAAATGTCTGGAAATCCAGGAAGTTCATTGAGAGCATTATCTCCAACACCTCCAGAAAGAGGTTCATTCCCATTAGATCACGACAATGAATGTTTTAAACAAATGCAAGATTATTTAAATTGTATGAAATTAGTTAAAGGCGAAAATGCACCAAATTGTCGTCTCCTAGCAAAGGAGTATCTTCGTTGTAGAATGGACAATCAATTGATGGATAAAGATGAGTGGAGCCATTTGGGTTTACCAAATGATTCAACATCTAAAACAAATCTAAAGCCAAATGAACAACCCTTCGGAGAACCGGCGGCAAAAAAATGAATACCAAGAAAAATAATTAACATTATTTACAATCACGTGATTGATTTTTTTAATAACATAATAACTAACTACCCGGATATAACTTATCGTTAAAAGTTGTATAATGTAATACTGATCCACAAAAGGAAAAAGCGAAAATCGGCATATAGCGTAGTCTGGCCAATCGGGGGGGGGAGGGGAATACATAAGAAAAAAAAAAGACAACAGATTTTCGGACTATTGGATGTTTTACTCTCATCCCTTGTAAAATAATCGTATCAATTGTCATCTCCCCACTTATTGTCCACAGAAACAAGTACAGAAATCACAGAACTCAAATTAATGTATGTATGGTATTGGATTTTGAAGAATTTTCTTTGTCTTTGACTTTCTCTTACCTCAAATGGTTTTTACTCCGTAAGGCGGAGTAAGTGTGTTTTTATTATCAGTATAACCATATTATTTTAATTCTATTAAATCATTATCGACAATACATACAACATTGTACGTTTCAATTCCCTCCTCTATTTCATCATATTACGGGATTATAAGGTCATTCATACATAGTTCCGTTTATTATTATTAATTTTATCTTATTCATTTAGTTTCTGTTGTATTTTTTTAAGTTCTGTCTTATTTTTTTTTGTTGTGAGCTTTGTCTATCCTATTTCCCTAAGAAATTTAATTTCCTTCTTCTTCGTTCTTCTGATTTTACTCCGTACAGAAGTCATAATTAGCGATAAATAAAGGCTAGACCAGGGAAAGAAGGAAACAAATCATTTTGAAATACTTTACCGAGAGAGAAACAAAGAAACCTAAGAAAATCAATTTTAAAATTTAAAGCATCCTCCAAGAATTTTTAATCACCCCGTGTCGTCTTCAAATTGTAAAGCTTTCCTCATATTATTTTATTGTATTTTTTTTCCTTGGGTTAAACTATTTACTTATAATTCTAGTCCATTATTTGTCAGTGAAATTGTCGCATATATCTTTTTTTTTTTGTTTCCAATTACAAACTTAATCCAATTAGAAAGTTCCCACGCAAGGCTGACTGATTTGTGATATCTTGTGTTCAACGTACAAGAAAATTGATATTTTTCAACTAACAAGTTGATATAAAACATTGAATTTATTTATTAAGCACTGAAAACTCCAAAAATAAATTGGCCTTAATATCAATCGAATTAATTCATCCATTCAAGGAAAGGAAAGATATATAATAAAAACCACAATAGTCAACACAAAAATAGTATTAACGTTTGATTTCTAAAAAATAATATTATATAAAGGAAAAGAGGAGACTATACTTTTTATTATAGGTTTTTTAAAATAGTATGACTGATAATACAACGTATTTGAGTGGGCAAAATAGAAGAAAACGCACTAGAAATAGTAACTCAACTAGCACTTTCTCATCGATGAGCGCCCAAAGAGATGCTCTAAATCCATTATATTTTGGAAGTAATTTGGATTCTAACGGTAACAGTAATAAGTCCAACAGAACGAATTCTTTTTTAGATGATATTTTAGCAAGACAGACATCCTATCTTAATGATAATTTGAGGGATGGTTTGAATCTAAATGATACGACTGTTGAGAATTTTCGCAGATTAAATGCTACAGATGATAATAACAATAACAATTCGTTTTTTAATGAACTTTACGATGACGACGACGATAATGATATTAATAATAGAAATAATATTCCCTTACAACAAAAGAAGATATCAAATAATTTTTTCCCAGATAGTAATATTCCTGCAGACAATGACACAGCAATCATTGATGACGATGAGCAGCAGAACGATGATGACGATGATGATGTAATCTTTATCAAAGAACAACCCATTCAATTGTCCTCACCAATATACTCAACAGCTAATACTAATGTTACCGCAACCGCAGGTGCTAACAACAATTATACATCAGTACAAAAGAAATACAAAAAACAAAGAACAATCTCGCTACCACAATTGCCACATGCAAAATTGATTTATGAGTCTTTACAGAATGCACCTAGGATCCAGAACGACGATGAGTTATTACATTTAACTGGTTCGTCTACAAAGACTTTGGATGGAAATAAGTCCGTCAATTTGATTGTTTGCCATAGCAATTCACCAGCTTCATTCTATAATCATCACCATAGCAAGATCGCCAATCATAATGGCACTTCCTTGACTAAAAGAAATAATCTATTATCGCTTAAAAAATTTGCTGGTGCAGGCACATCTTCGGGTTATTTTAAGACTGATAAAGATGGACACTATGTTTATCAGAAAGGTGATATTTTTGGTAGTAATGGCAGATTTGTCGCTGAAGATTTACTGGGCCAAGGTACTTTTGGGAAAGTATTAAAATGTTATGATAACCATACAAATTCTTTTGTAGCTGTTAAAATCATTAGATCCGTTGATAGATATAGAGAAGCAGCGAAAACAGAATTAAGAATCTTGAATAAAATTTTGGAGAACGATTCTGTGGGTAAATATCAATGTTTGCTCTTATCTGATTATTTTGATTATAAAAATCATATTTGCTTAGTGACACCACTCTACGGGAAGTCAATTTATGATTTCATGTGCTCAAATGGTATTGCCAGATTTCCAGGATCCCATATTCAAGCCATTGCAAGACAATTGATTAGGTCTGTTTGTTTTTTACACGATTTAGGCATTATCCATACGGATTTAAAACCTGAAAATATTTTATTATGTGACGAAAGCTATACTGAGTACAACTTACCAATTGAAATTGTCAATACCCTAAGCAACAGAAGAAAAGCAGCAAGCAATGGTGGTAAGAGAAAAGTACTAAAAAATCCAGAAATTAAAATTATTGATTTTGGAAGCGCAATTTTCCATAATGAATATCACCCACCTATAATATCTACACGTCATTATCGTGCCCCAGAGGTCGTCCTTGGACTTGGCTGGTCCTTTCCATGTGATATTTGGTCAATCGCATGTGTTTTAATCGAACTAGTCATTGGTGAGTCTTTATATCCGATCCATGAAAATTTTGAGCACCTTGCAATGATGCAGAGAATTAATGGTGAACTCATACCGGAAAAGATTGTGAGTAAAATGTTTTACAAAGCTAAGCATAAGTTGGGGAATTTACCAAATGATTTAAGTTCAACTGTTTTGAAACATTTCGATAAGGAAACAAACACCTTAATTTGGCCAGAAGTCAATAGAAGAGGAGAGACGGTAACACCACTTAAATCGATTAAAAGAGTTATGGATTCATCAGATAGGTTGGACTTTATGGTGTCAAAACTATTAAAAATTGACTCTAAGAATCCTAAATTTTCTATTAATTGGAACTTAGAGCCAGAACAAAATTGGGAATTGATTAAGGGTTCGTTTATTGAGCATGACGCAATTGATAAAGAGTCATTTTTGTTTTGGTATTGGTTCATTGATCTAATGAGAAAAATGTTCGAGTTTGATCCAACTAAAAGAATTACTGCTAGAGATGCCCTAGAGCACGAATGGTTCAATCTGGGAATTCTTGACGACGGTATTACAAATTTTGATCAAAATATTCCTTCGATCTTAAATTAAAATACAATGAAGTCTGGATGGACAATAATAAGTCCTATATATATCATATTCTTATCAAAGGTAAAAAAAAATAATTTTTAAAATAACAATAATTAAATATTCCTGGTCAATTTAGAAAGTGTTACAACTTTTTGTATTAATATTAGTTTATTTTCTTAATGTCTAAAATTTACATGATTATATTATGTGGCTTTGTCTAGTTGTTTTTCTATTGTTATATCTATGCTGTCTATAGTACACTTGATCGATTGATGAAAGATGTTGAGAATCACAAATACCATGCCACTCGCGTCTTCATTAATTTAACCTGGAATTTAAGTATTCAATTTCCTCTTTCAGACTAGCTTCTTCGACCGTCTTAACTAGTTCCTTCGTACATTTTGCGACATCAAATGCGATACCTGCCAATCTTTGTTTGAAATTTTTATCAGCATAGTCATCATCAGTTGTATCATATTTTATACTCCCATCCGAATTTAAATGACATAATGTGGTCATTCTACGACCACAATCTTCTAAACTTTGAACAACCCAACTACCATGCTTCTTTAGGTTGGCGTTACGGCTCTGGTTCATAGAGATACTGGTGGCCCCTGCCATTTGACCAATAACTTGATTAATAGCATTGGACTCACGTCTTAGATTACCCTTTGTCGATTGAGGCTCCTTAATTGAGCTCAATAACGATTGTATGGTGGATATAACTTGAACAGTTTGATGCTCTAAATAAAGTAATAATTCCGACAGAGTATTGTCAGGGTTTTCAATATCAAATGCGTCTACATCAAAATCTTCTTCTTCTTCTTCCTCTTCATCATCATCTTCTTCTTCTTCTTCTTCATCATCTTCATCTCCTTCTTCTTCTTGCTCCTCCTCATCTTCAACTCCTTTTTCTTCTCCATCATATTTATCCTTTTTATTAGTAATTGCGATATCATCATGCTCTTCTACTTTAATCTCTCTTGCCTTATGTAATGGTACGAATTGATAGCTAATATCATTTTCTTCGTCAAAATCACTTGAATTATTTTCCTGTTTAATATACACTTCATCTTTGTTATTTGTAGCTTCTGATCTGCTGTGATACGAATTTAAATCGGAATTTGGCTGTACATCATTCCCGGCATTACTTGATTTCTTATTGTGGTTGTCGATAGTAACATTGTCTGTGACAAATTTTGCAGTCAAATTATTTGGCCCGCTCTTGACAGAGTCATCAAGAGAATTTGTTACCATACTTATCGACTTACTAGAATCATTCTTAGTTGTACTTTTTGTTGGTACGTTATCTACCGACTTGTTATCCACGGTATCTGCTTTGTTAACAGTGTAGTTTTGCTCTGTAAACTCTCTATCTGGATTGGCGATACTTTTCTTGGAGAGATTGGCAATATCCTGTTCGTGGCGAGGTGGTATAATAGTTGTTTTACCCTCAGTTGGAATAACATGATTTTCATTATGTTCTACCATGGCATTTAATTTGCTACGGCTCGATATCACATCTTGCTTGTCATCAGCTTGAATGCTATCCTGTTCACTCTGATATGGAGTCATATCTTGTCTATCCTCAGCTTGAATGATTTCAGACTTCTCCTGGGCTCGATTAGCATCTTGTCTATCCTGTATAAAAATAGCTTCGGGCTTATTCTGGGTTGGAATAGTTTCTTGGTTATCCTCAGTTTGGACGGTATTATGTTCATACTGTGCTTGAGTAATATCTTGTTTACCCTTAGTTAGGATGTTATTTTGTTTGTTCTGAGCGTGTATGGTATCTGGTTTATCCTGGGCTGTACTTGTATCTTGCATGATCTCAGAATGATTTAAACTTTGATTCTTCAACAATTCATTCTTTACAGGTCCAGTCATTTGATTAGATGTCATATCCACTACCTTCAATGAACTGCTCTGAACGCTGCTAATTTTAATTGGTTTGATTATGTGGTTACCCACATCAGCACTTTTATCTTTTTTCATATTTTGCTTCAATGCTAAATAAGTCTCAGTTTCTACATCCTCTACATCATCCATCATGCTTGAAAAGGAATGTCCAATTGCATCAGTTGTATCATTCGAAATATCAGCCAAACTTTTGGCTAATTTATCCTGGCTTGCTCGATTTGCTGCATTAGCATTAGTGTCGATGGGTGATAAGCTTTTGACATGATGATCATTGGTTTCTTTGATAACTGAAGAATTATCACTGTCTTGTGAAGTACTAATATTATTATTGAAATTGACATTTAATTCATTTCTAGTATCCTTCGTTTGAATTTTCTTTTCATCAAAAATAGGATCTTTCATTGTTGGAACATCCTGCGGTTTACCAAAGATTGAATCTATGGAAGAAGACAAAGTTGATTTACTTTCTTCCTCTTCTCTCTTGACTTTATCGCTAGGTCTTTCTAGCTTATTCTTCTTTATGGAATTAAATTTTCTCTGTATAGACTTTTCTGGTATTTGAAATTTCTGAGGCACAATTTCAGATTTCTTAGTAGAAACTGGAATTTGATTAGTATTTTTAATGGATACAATATTTTCTTCTTCTTCGATATCTTTGTTTGAATTCGATCTGGAGTCCTTCTCAGTTTTCCCATTCACTATAGTATTATTCTCTTTTATAGAATCACTGAGTGAAGTAGTACTACTAACATTATCCTTTTTAACTGTTAATGGGGTTTGGTGTTTAGAACTTGTAACATTTTCATTTTCTAGAACATTAGTTCTGCTATCAAACATATTTAGTAAACCGCTTACGGAAGGTTGTCTTGTTGAAAGTCCTAACCCAGTTGGTTTGGAGACTGGACTATTAATAACCTTTTGAGTAATCTTCAAGGGCTTGACTGGTGACTCTTCCGGATCATTAATTGGGAAACTTGGTGCTACTTTCAAATCAGGTTCTAAGGTCACATTTGGAGTTACCGGTGCTCTGGTTACTCCCAATTTATCATTGACGGACAAATTTGATGATGTATCGATTTTAATAGGATTCTTTTTGTTCAAGTTCTGTATCCGATCCTTGGAAACGTTTAATTTTGCTAAACTGATTAAATCTGCTACGGCAAATGCTACTTCAGAAATGGAAGACTGAACTACAACCTTGGGAATTAGATCAGTGTAAATTGAATAATATCTAACAGATGTGATAGCATGTGATGTCGTTGCTTTTAAAATAGAAATGGAATCTCTAAATTCATTTGCATTAATAGATTCTATAATCTGCGAGATAGTATCTATAATCTGACTTAAATTTTGGAATAAATTTTCTCCGAGTGCATGATTGTTATTTGACTCGATATCAAGTATTTCAAATGACCTCGAAAGTAAATTCTGGAAGACATCTACTAGTTCCAATGAAATTTTACCTTCATCACTAATATATCTAGAAAGAGATCCTGATTCTAAAAGGTGTTCATATGAATTAACTGCTGCTTTAGATGATTTCGAAGAGACTTTCAGTTTCAATTCTAACTCAGAAATCTTTTGTTTCAGGTGCTCATTTTCAATAGATAGGCTTCCAATTTGAGAGTTAAGCGATAAAAATTCATTTTGTAAATGAGACGAACTAGTTGCTGAGACTGGTAGTTCATATTTTGATTCATCTACTAGTATTTCATGTTCTAACTTCATATGTTCTTTGTTGAAATTAGATATTTTATCAGTTATGGGAGTCTCAATCTCTTTTCTAAGTTCTAGGTCCTTTTTCTCTGTTATTGGCGTGCTATTAATGAAAGAGTCCATATCGGGTATCGTTTTGTATGGAGTTGTGACTTCTTTTGAATCTGGTATATTTGATTTTTTAGTGTCAGGAAGCATCTCACGAGCTGCATTGAGATCTGGGATATCATTTTTATTCTTAGATTCGTCATGTTTCTCAATTGCCTCATCATTTAAATCTGTATCCTTTTGTTTTTCGATACTATTGGCATCTCTATCAGAGTAGGGTATAATTTCTGAGTCTGTATTATCGTTTGCTATATCAATAACAGCAGAAACGGCATCATCGTCTTCATCGGAAGACCAATCAATTGATGCTTTATGTGGAATGACCAATGATTGTTGGATGGTACTTGTTGCTGTACCATTAGCATTTTCCTCGTCAGGTAAATTGATTACGGGCAAAGTATGTTCCATATCAGATGCTTTATCTTTCACAGCCTTTTCATAGTTATCATTCTCATCAATATCATCACCTTTTATAACATTGTTAGATTCTTGGTCTGGAACTTCTACGTTCGACGGTTTTGAATTAAAATTGCTATCGTAAGCATTTGTTAAAGATAAATTATCAGAAGATTCGATAGTGTTTGCATTACTACTGATATGTTGAGGTTTTTTATCGAATCCTCTTCTCTCAATCTCGTATAGTATATCATCAACTAATTCATTAAACCTAATTTGAGATAAGTTTGCTAACTTCTGCCTAGCTTGATTTCTCTTAACATGAAAACTTGCTTTCGGTAATAAATATTCCGGTTGATTCTGAGCTTCATCTAATCTTCTTTTTAGTTCATCTGATACATCTGTACTCAACTCATAGAATTGCGAAACTGATAATTTCAATAATTTACTTCTTGCCTTCTTAGCTCTTGATGAAGACGATCTATCTTCTTGTTTCACACCCGTGATGTTAAAAAATGTCTTTAAAGATAAGTAATATTGATAAATGTCATTTTGATGAACCTCGGAAGGTTCTATTGTTTGAGGCATTCTATTTTGATCTAAATTCCAAAGTACCAATGTTTACCAATAGTTACAATTTGCTGAAATTCTTTTTTATAGGATATAATTTATTCTTGGTCGAGTTCTTAACTTCCTCTTGATGTTTTGGTATTTCACTGCTTCTCCTATCGCGATGCACTATTTGGGAATTTAATATTAAGAAAGCCAGTGATTTAGAGTCTATTACTCAATCGTGTAACCGCAATTCTGTACTATCTATCAGTCTTCTAAAAGCTTACAATATTACAAGATGCTTTTTACAATTGAATTAACTTTAATGATTATGCGTTGTTATTTCTAAAATTTCTCTTATAATTCAACTTTAATTCGATGTTTATTTTTTTTTGCCCATTATTCTTCACTCTAATGCCCTACCTCAATTCTCTGCCATTTATTGTTCTGATGGCTTATGCTTGTATGAAGAAAATTTAAACGCGTAAAAAATCAGAGAAATTTTTTCTCGTACATTTTGTAAGGCACGTGATTCTGTTAAATTCAAACATTTAACGGCCACAGACTACACATCAGCGGTTATATTATATTGCGATTAATGCTAGCAAACAGACAGCATTAAGTACAAGCTTATTAATGTAAAATCTTTTAGATGTAATTATTAGAATAAAACCAATTTTTGCTTTGACCAAATTCTCAGTTTAGAATGATCTTTTATATCTAAATAAGTGACAATTATTCTCTTCTGAAATTGTCTGTATAAAGGATATAGCACGTCTTTAGACACTTGATTTCTTGGTTTACTTTACTTAGTAGGCTTATTCCAAGTTGTGGCAATTGAACTCTATTAGGGTAGATAGAGAACCATGATTAACACTGTGCCAAGCAGTTCGCGAAGGTTTCAGTAATATGGATAAAAGATGTTGCATTATTATACTGTTGAGTAACTTCAGTAAATTTACCGGAGTCTATACCTTTAACTTGATGTAATTTTGAATGTGTATGGTCCAAAACATAGAACACATCCTGTCCTCTCTGCCACAGTTCCATATATCTGTAAAAAAAACGATTTAAGGAACCTTGTGGTTACTCCTGATGGTAATTGAAAGCAAAAGAAAAAATTATGAAATAAAACTAATATGTCATATTTTATTTTTTATTTAGATTCGTACTCTCATTCTTATGCCTAATTACCTCTCACTATAGAGCGCCGCTTCTTCTATTTCGTGTTTTTCATATGTCTGACGCACGTTTTCGTTGTATATAAATAAATAGATATATAGAAATAAACGTGAAAGTAAGGAATTCATAGATATTAGTAATATAATACTATTGTCACCATACTAAAGCATAATGACAACTGTTGACCCAAAGATTGAAAGAGCAAAAGTTCTATTGAAGGAAAAGCAGTATGAAAATGCTGCCAAGATACTTGCAGAAGTTTTAAACTTGGAATACGAAAGCAAGGATTTATTGAAAATCAATCCATCGCATTTATTTGATTTTGCAAATGCTTTGTATCACCATGGGTTAGAGTCTACTAACTTATTTCCAACAGGTGATGACGATGATATGTCTGATGAACGTGAAAATCAAGACGAAGAAGACGAAGAAGACGAAGAAGACGAAGAAAGTGATGACCGCCAAGATGTAATGGAAGACGATGAAGACGACGAAAAAAAACCAGTAGCTAATCCTAGATTATATCAATTTGGTTATGAGGAAGAAAGTCTGATTGATGATTCTGATAGTGAGGATGAAGAAGACGATGAAGAGGAAAGTCAAGATGAAAATAACAGGAATGACGTATTAGAATTCAGCGATTTTAACTTCTTCTTAAATGGCGAAGTTTTTGAAAATGTTACAGAACTTCTACATCAAGCTACAATGATAATACAACAAAAACCAACAGAACAAATCTCCGAAACAGATATTTTATTGTTGTCTAAGATTTCCACCTTACTGGGTGATAGTTTCTCGGAGCTAGAATTATTTGATGACAGTATCGACAGTTATAGAAGAGCAATAGCCTATTTACAAAAAATATATTCAGACAAGTCGACCTCTGAAAAAATTACAGATGTTTATATAAAGATTTCAGAAGCTCAAAAATGGTCATCATCACCAGAATATAAAGAAACAGTCTCTAAATTGATCGAATTGATCCAGACAAGATTAGACAGTAATGAGTCTGAGGATAAAAAAAACGACCAAAAACTACTCACGGAACTTAAGGAAGATTTGCAAGAAATGCAAGAAGATGACGGTGAAGACCTTAGAACAAAGCATCCATCATTTGATAAGATTGTTAAAAGAGCATTTGGTCAGCTACTTGACTTTGATGAAGAAGAAACGAATGAAAAGGTAAATGATCTATCGAGATTAGTTAAGAAGAAGAAAACAAAGAAATAGGTTTTCTTTATATGATTGCGTATATAACAAGGCCGAAGGCCCTAACGTTTAACTACATCAGTATTTTTTTTTTTTTGATAGGGCTAAGAAATTCCCTTCTTTTTTTTCAGTTTGGAAATTAATAGACACGGTAGGAAAAAAAAATGCATTCCTTATTAATTTCAAACCACTTAAAGGTGACATAACATAATCAAAATAAGTTGACTGGCAATATTTAAAGTGTACACTAGACTAACTAATTAGAGCTAATACTATATAATGCCTGCTGCTACAAAACCAACTCAAACAAACAAGCCAATGGTTCCTCAGAAACCAATTGAGAAATTAACACAGTTAGCAAAAACTCAACAATTTGCATGGTTTATGGGCCATGTTGTTGTTCTTGCATCGGGATTTGTTTACTTTATCTCTTTCAAGGACTATCTGTACCGCTTAGCCTATGTGGGTGTTTTGCACTCTTTTGGTGTTATAACTTTCCAGCAATATTTCTCAAAACAAGCCACTGGTAAAAAAACTATATCCTCATTACTAAGAGATGACAATGTTTTATATTTTGCATTATCAGCTTTGTGGTTTGTCATTCCAAGATTTTCTTTGTCTTTAATTCCTTATATTATCTTCTCCGTTTTCCACACCCTTAGATATCTACAAAATGTTTTACTACCAACAGTTTTCGATTTGAGTAAGGATAACAGCAAGGTTGTCAACCAGATTGGACATTTTACTCAGAATTATAATGAAAGGTGTATGTATTGGGTTGCAACCGTTGAATTGGTTACTTTCGTTATTATTATTTTAAGAGCAATTTTATTTTACCCAAGATCTTGGATTTTGTTAGTTTTCTACACATTATTCATAAAGATTAAGTATGAAAACTCAAAGTATTCCAAGACCGCTTTTGCTCAGTGGAGGGTTAGATTAGATGGTTTGATCAGTCATCCATCTGTACCACCAGCTGCTAAGCAAGCTTACAACAGTTTGAAATCAAAGCTAATTGAAATTTCTCATTTTCAGTTAACTTCAGCTATGCCAGCTACCTCAACGGAAAACTCTAAAGAAAACCCAAAAACTAAGTAGGTAAATAATATGCCAATTTAATTGGAAATATTTATAGCTTTATTTCATTCTAAATAACTTTTTTCACCCTTTAGAAATTATAAAAAATTAACTTCTAGCTAAGTTTAAAAATAATGCCATCCCCAGGAATCGAACTTGGGTTTCATCGGCCACAACGATGTGTACTAACCACTATACTAGGATGGCATACAATTATTGAGAAAACAATTATAATTGTTTAATTTTCAAAATATGTAAGCTTTGTTTCGTAAAAATGATACACTCTGTTAAACTTTTTAAGGTGTTGAAAATAATAATAGAGACATATTAGATATTATATTATTATAAACCATAAGGAAATACAAATGCTAGTGACACGAACTGGATATCGTGTTGTAAGAGACACGAAATGACAGATGAGATGACACCAATTGCACCGTGGTTCTTTCCTTACTGAGTAATATTAAAGTCAACGTCGACACGAATTATCTATGACCAACATCTAAGGAACTATCTAAACAAAAGGTATAACTAGAGGAATAATTAACAGATTGTTCTTCTTTTTATCCCATTAATATAAAATGTATTAATTTCATAGTTTTCTTAACTCGTAAGATATTTTATTACTATATTTTGATGTTAATAATTTATATTTCTTTCTGTACCAAACAATGGTATCTATGAAATCAGAGATAACCTTGTTTGTTTTTGGAAAATTAATATTTTTGTTTCACAATAAGAAAGCACAATTTACAATAAAAATTTCAAATCATGTACAAAATATTATTTTAGTTCTCTGATAAAACTTAGTATAATATAATGGAAGAAGTATTTGATACGATACTAATATAAGAATAAAAAAACACATTATAAAAATTATATATTACTTGAAATGACAGAAATAAAAGTATGAGGTTTATTTTGAAAGAATTTGTAAGTTTTCATTTCTCATTCTATTTTGTTCGCCAATTACTTCCTCTAAGAAGTAGATCATACTATTGAATATGAAAAATTAAAGCAAAGCTACAACTATAGCAAGTTCCCTTAACCTGCAAAAACAACTAATAATCTAAATATTCTTGACCTTTTTTCATTAATTTATTGGGTTTTCCAGGGGATATAGTTGCAAAATTTGCCATTTGTGGATTTGGGCCACTTACCATTCCATCATTTAACTCCATTGGACCATTGATTGGAATTAAACTAGGATCACCATGAGATGGAGGTGGCATAGAATAAACCATCATATAGGGTTGCTGGCTTCCTTGAGAAGAGTGAGTAGGTGCTAATGGATAATGAACAGGTGGGTAATAGTAATGTGGTGAAAAATAGTAAGGATTAATGGATTCATTGTAATTGAACTTATCATGTTTTTTTTTATACGTGTTTTCATTACTTGGTGATGAATCATTGTAAGTGGTTGTTGAATTGCCTAATTGACCAGCTGAATCTGGTAATTCCGACTGGAAATCTGTTGGCGAGTCACCTCCATTATGATTAGCAATATTATTCTGACCATCCGGATTTTTGTTGTTGTTTCTGTATGATCCCCAATTATCTGGAACTGAGCTTCGTCTATAAGATGGGATACCATGCATATAATTCGAATAAAAATTTGGATCAAAAGTTGGTATCCCTGGCATATTTGGAGTCATATATGGCATTAATGGAATTGGACCACCATGCTGTGGGTTTGATGCTGACATATGACCTGGATCATGTGATCTTCTTCTGTACGTACTTATTGGCGGAGGTGCCAAATTTAGCTGTGGTCCATTGAAGTTATTAATTGGATTACTCAACTTCCTGAATGGCTTCCTGCCATGGAATCCACCAATTTCTTTATACTGAACATGTATTGTTTTATTTAGGAAAATTGAATGATTTTCCTTCTCCAAAGCAGCAGCAGCAGCCATTTCTGAATCATATTGAATAAAGGCAAAAACATTTGTTGGTTTATGAATTAAATTAATATCAACAATCTTACCATATACAGAAAAATGCTCTTTTAAATTTTCTTCATTAGTATCAGGATGCAGTTGGCCTACAAATATCGATTCTTTATCAATTGTCACTTCGAAGCTATTTTCACTCTCAACTTCGGAACTCGTTTCAAATTCAATATTTGCATTAGCTTCATCATCATTATTATTTTCAATATCATTATTATTTTCAACATTACTATTCCTCAAACCAGTTTTTTTACCATTCTTCAAGTCATTTTCATTTAATAATTTCTTTCTGTAAACTAAATTGAACTTTTTTGGTACTGTAACATTCTGAGCCCACTGAACATTCCAATTGAATTCAGTTTTCAAATTAGCGAACGCTCTAATGGCATCATCTCTATAAACAAACCTAATAAACCAGGAAGTGGATTTAGTTGAAAAATTGAAAGAATATTTAGGGTTGGTGGGTTTGCTATCTCTACTTGGAATTAGTTGCTCAATTTCACCAAATTTCGCACAAAGCGTTTCTAATTCACTGAACGATATTGAAGGTTTGCAAACAATATATAAAGTTCTATTAACTTTTGCATGTTCACATCTTATAATCCTACCATTTAACCTTGAACCATGAGCTTCCTTTAAAGCTTTATTTGCATCATTGTCATTCGTATATTGAACGAAAGCATATGGCCTATTCTCTTGATCTCTGAGTACCTTGACATTTGTCAACTTACCGAATTTTTTGAAATAACCCGTAACAGATAGGCACAAGTCGTCATCGGATAATGCAGCTGCTAAGCTTGCAACAAAGACACAAGCGGATGGCCTACCTCTAACATTTTTGGCAGAAAAATTATCATCTTCCTTTTTATCTGTGTTTGAGTTAGGATTTTCTAAGGATGAATAATTACCAGAATCCTCATCCTCATTTATTTCCTCCAAGCAATTATCACTACTTGAATATCCTTCACCATCAGCGGCTTCTGCATCTGAATTCAATGAAGAGACTTCGCTTGGCAAGTATTTATCGATGCTTTGTCCGATTTCAATCTCGGTGTCTAATTTAGTAATTTTGATCTGCTCAATACCTGACTTTTTAGATTGGGTGTTCATAGACATTATTATTATTTATTATCCCGGCTAAACTTGAAAGAATATTATTAAGACTTTTTATTTTAAAAGATTATTTTTTGATAGTATGTTAGTATATTTCTTTTTTCTATTTTTTAGTTAGGAATCCAATTTTAAGAAAGCTCTTGATTATAGTAAAAATTTAAATAAAATAGTGAAAAAATGGGAAACAAATGTAGACTCAAATAAATGATAACAATAACAACAACGACTACAAGAATAAAATTATTAAAAAAATGGAAGTTCGTATTATATATATTATTGTATTTGATTACCTTGAGTATAACTGATTTGGATTTATATCTTTTTTGTTTGGTATTCCTTATCGGCTAGATCAGAATGGTTCGTGCGGAGTAATGTATAGAAAGATACTTAATTAAAGATCAAATATATCGGGAATATAATATAATATATTTTTGTATAGAAATATCCCTTTTCTAAAAGAAATATTAAGAATCCCCCGAAGACACAAGAGAAAACTACCCTCTTTATATACTCTTCAAAACCTAGATCTTATCAACAATAAAAAAAAAAACTACACAGTTAGTAAGTACAGAAAAATCCAGGGAAGCAGAAAATAAAAAATGACATCTTTACAGTCACCGAAATAGTTAAGGCGGCTACAGATCCATACTATACAGAGTAAATCATACAATATTGGAGGAATTCAATAAAAAAACTATTACAAAAAATTAAGCTAGATCAAGGACTTAAACAAGTAAAAACTTTAAATGTTGCAACATATTTTTCAGCGGCTATTTTTTTAGGTTTCGATTGGTTGGTTTTCATTCTCTTCTTTCATCAAGAATAAGATAAACTATCCCCGCCTACCGCCCCAAAGGGGCTCGATTTTATAATTATTATTTTGTTTTACAATATACTAAAAAATTTCTTTATTATGTTTTAACTTTTTATTTTTAAATTGGGAATGTATGTGGACAAAATACACATGTACAACAAGGATGACACTAAAGATTTACTGCGTCCCTTTCACTGCATTTGTCTTCACTAGTTTTTAATTTTCTTCGCAATATGTCTCCAACATTTGTTAGCGTCGCCCTTTTTCTTTTTGCTTATTTTGTGACCGCATATGTGGATCCTTATAATTTGCCCTATATACCAGAATAAAACAACTGGAAGATTTTTATGACGGTAGTAATTAGTATATGTATTGCAGTGTAGACAAGAAGGATCTCTTGACTGCAAAGTATGCCTAATATACTCTGGCAGGTTCTGTGAGTTGTTCTCGATGATTGCGTCTCTGTAATACATTCGTCATAGAAAACCGCACTGGAGAAATGGAATTATATTAATTTCCTGATTAGTATAACCTAAAACAATCCAATAGCCGACAACTGTATAGGATATGACTACATTTCTACTACATTTTAATATAATTTTATTAGTTGCTACTAGCTAAATCAAGTTTTTGTTCCTCTTTTCAGACTATCTAAGTGTTATATATTCTATATATGATACTAGCTAAAAAAGAAAATTTTATAACAATATGTATCTATTCAAACAGGATATATATATATGTAGTAGATTGTTTTAAATAAGTTCATTTGGTTTACTATTTATTATACTAATCTAATTGGACGTCGTCCTCCTTGTCAAAAGCTTCATCAGAGTCACCATCATCCATGTCAACATCATCTTCTATTTTTGTTGTTGATGATGTTGTTGCTTGATGATTAGGGACTACATCCAAACCTTCTTCTTCTTCTTCGTTGGAACCTGTACCACGTTCTACACCCTTTCTGTAAACAACATTGACAGTTTCCTTGTCTAAAATTTCATCTCTTAAGATCCTCAAGGCCAATCTATTCAAAATTTCATTCTGAATTAATCTATTTAGTGGACGGGCACCCATATCTTCAGAGTAACCATATTTAGACAAGAAATCCTTGGCCTCTGTAGAAAGATTTAGTTTATAATGTTTATCGTTGGCTTCAAATCTGTCTTCGATTTCTTTCAACCTGATATCAACAATCTTATGAATGGCTTTTCTTGATAATTTGTTGAAGACAACGATGCTTGAAATTCTGTTCAAAAATTCTGGTCTAAAATGTTGCTTGACTGTACCCATAACTAAATTCTTAGTTTCGTCCTTAATCTTACTACCGTGCTGAGAATTGATGAACTGGGCACCTAGGTTAGAGGTCATAATGATAATACAATTTGAACAATCAATTGTCTTACCTTGACCAGATGTAATTCTACCATCATCTAACATCTGCAACATGACTGTCAAGACATCTGGGTGAGCTTTTTCGACCTCATCAAATAATAAGACAGAATATGGCTTATATTGTAATTGGTTAGTTAAAAACCCACCTTCCTCGTAACCAACATAACCCGCGGTGGTACCTAGCAACTTAGATACAGAATATTTCTCGCTTAATTCAGAGCAATCAACTCTAATCATCATATCCTTATCATTAAATAAGAATCCGGCAATTGTTTTTGCTAACTCAGTCTTACCACTACCGGATAAACCTAAGAACAAAAATGATGCTGGTTGTCTTGGATTTGCTAGACCAGATCTGGATAATCTGACTGCATTGGAGACAGCCTTAATTGCATCTAATTGACCGACAACTTCGCTTGATAAATCACGTTCCATATGGATTAGTTTCTCATTCTCGGATTCACTTAGCTTCTTAACTGGAATACCTGTCAATCTTGCAGCAGTTTCTGAAATGGTTTCTGAATCAACTACATTCTGAATCATGGAATTAGCCCCCGCTCTGGTAGCTTCTTCTGCAACTTCATTTTCGTAAGCCTCAATTTGTTTTTTGATATCAGGAATGGCAAAGTATCTTAAATCAGCTGCTGTTGCTGTATCATACCTACGTTCCGCATCTAAAGCTTTGTTTTCCAATTCATCTAGCTTCTTTTTAGCTGCGGTTAATTTTTCATGGCCTTTTCTCTCGTCGTTATAACGCTGTCTTAATGGTTCCAATTCTTCTTTAAGAGATGCCTCTTTCTTTTGAGCGTTATGTAATCTATCCTTGGTAGTACAGTCCGCATCCTTATCTCTTTCTAAAGCCTTAATTTCAACTTCTAATAATTGTAATTGACGCTCTTTAGAGTCTAATTCTTCTGGCTTTGAATCTCTAGCAACAGCAACACCAGCACATGAAATATCAACTAAATCTAAAGCAGAATCAGGTAATCTTCTATATGGAAGATAACGCTTAGCTAACTGGGCTGCAGTAACTAAGGCACTATCTAAAATTCTAACCCCATGATGAATTTCATATTTTGGTTGTAGACCTCTTAAGATTGCAACTGTTTGTCTGATAGTTGGTTCTGACACCTCAATCTTTTGGAATCTTCTTTCAAATGCACCATCCTTCTCAATGATCGATCTATATTCATTATTAGTAGTTGCACCAATAACCTTCAAATGACCTCTCGATAATGCTGGTTTCAAGATGTTTGCTGCATCATCCTTACCATTACCCATTAACATATGGATTTCATCAATGAATAGAATGATCAAAGTTTTAGATTGCTCGACTTCTTTCAAAACACCCTTTAATCTCTCTTCAAAGTCACCTTTGTACTTAGCACCAGCGGTTAAAGCTGCTAAATCCAAACTAAACAATTTACAACCTTGTAGGATTGTTGGAACATCATCATCAATAATTCTAGCCGCAATACCTTCAATAATACTAGTCTTACCAATACCCGGTTCACCTATTAGGCAAGGATTTGATTTAATTCTTCTTGCTAAGACCCGAATGGTACTTCTAATTTCTTCTTCACGGCCAATAACTGGATCTAATTTACCTTCACGAGCTTGCTCTGTCATATCAATGGCATACTTGCTTAAATATTCTAATGGTGTATTAGTATCTGCACCACGTGAATCAATTTTCTGATTACCTCTCAATACCAAGGCTTGTTGCTTAATGGATTCGATGTTTACATTCGCATCTTTAAATACTTGCTTAATTGAGGCGTCTTCCATAAGCGCAAATAATATATGATCCTGTGCTATAAATGAATCCTTTTGCTCTTTTTGAATTTTAGCCGCATCTTGTAAAACTTTACCAAATGAGTAACTTGGTGTAATCTGGGATGGAGCTGGGTGTTGTTGTGGAACACGCACTAATGCTCTATTTACCGTTTTCTTAAAGTTGTCATAATCATATCTAGCTTTGTCAACTAGATTTTGCAAATATGAAATGGACCCATCCTCTGGTGTCTCTATAAAAGCACCTAAGATATGGATGGGTTGCAACTCAGGATGTTGGTGATCTTGAGCTAGTTTTTGGGCCACTGTTAATACAGTTAATGCCTTCTCTGTAAATTGTGTTTCGTCGTTCATACTCTATTTAAAACTATAGTACTTTGACTTTCTATAAATCTTTGATACAGTCAAATATAGAATTAACAATTGTGTTGATATTAATCTAAACTGATCAAATTAATCCTATATTTATATGTTATTTGCCTGTTAGCAGACTGTAACTAATAGGTATTACTCTCCCCTTGTACCTGAAAAATCCTTAGTGAAGTATTTCAAGGTAAGCCGAGAGGCCTCTAGAATAATCACGAAGCATCGCGCAGTGCTGAGAGAAATTTCCCGAATATTCCAGAACAATCACGTAGTATCTAGGGAGTCTCATCCTAATAAGAGATCTTCTCATTGTCGTTTGTGAAACTCATTACATTCAATCATATGATGTTTGTTATACAAACTTTAAGTTTAATATCAAGTTTTCTGATTATGGATATAGTGGCCCCAAAAAGTCATATAACGCATAGAGAAGCGGGATTAACTGACTCCTTTGGAGAAATACAATCTAATCCCCCTAACGGTTCTGTACCTTGAAATGAGATTTTTTATTCTCATTGGAAATAGCAAAGAATAGTAAACTGATAAGATAATGGAGTTACTAAATAAATATTAATGAATAATGAATGAATAAATAAAAATAAATAAAAATAATAATTAAATAAAGTGATCTAATAAATAATAACCCTTGCTTCAAGTCATGAAACTTTCACCACAACCACAGGTACCTTTTGAGTTTGGGTTCTTGAAAATAAATTTAGAATTTAACTTATCTTCTAACCAATCCATTTCACTCCCAATTACACTAAACAATGCTTTCGAATCAATAATTATCTTGACACCATCCTGTTCAACGATTTCATCGAATTTGCCTGACTCTGTAACATATTGCAAATCGTAAGTAGTACCAGAACAACCACGATTTCTCGTCCCTACCCTGATCATTTTTGGTTCAGGCTGTTCTAATAGTGCCTTTAAATGTATTATGGCATTTGGTGATAATGTAATAATAGCCTTTCGTGGCCTTAACGTCCTCTTTCTCTTCTTCAACTTTTCCGTATTTGCAGAAGGAGAAACGACAGGTTCATTATTCCTTTTAGCCTTAGCAACTCTCTCTGCTTCTTCCCTTGCATGATTTATTAATTTCTTAGCCTCTTCTAGCCTTTTTTCTTCTTCTATTTTTTGTTTCTCAACCGATTCCTGCTGTTTCCTTAAAATCTGCTTTGACGGTAATGTATGACTTGCCCATCTTTTTGTTACATTATCTTTCGATGGATTGGGTATTATAAATTTAAATTTGAATGGCGAAGATACTTTAGTGTTATTCTTTCCCTTAGTAACTTCAAGTTTATTATTAGAAGTTGAAACATTAGGAATGAATTTCATTTTAAAGGGTGATGAATTACTGCTATTATTATTAGAAGCATTTAGCGTGGATAGACACGCACTTCGTATGATTGTAGATTGTAGAATAAAGTCATGTCTTGCTTGGCAAAGAAGTGTTGAACTGTGACAACTTTTTATCATATTGTAGCGCAATAATTATTTCTGTAAAATCTTTGTGTGATATATATGAATTTAAGTGGTAACTGAATACAAACCTAACTATTGATCTAAAAAACAGTTGGATCTTTATATTTTCGACATGAACGAATGATGACAAATTAATAAATATATTCTCAGGATGCTTCTTCAAAAATCTAATTATCTTGAGAGGTGATTCATTTTTGTATTACACATATATATATGACTGTAATGATTCCTCAATTTTCCGCTGGGAAACGAATTCTTCATGCGAGTATCATTTTAAGAGGCAGGAATAGCGACGACCAATAATATCAGAGCGCATTACAAATGCAGAAAAAAATACTATATCTGTGCATGTTACCGAGAATCGGGAAACTAGGATCAAAGCCGATTATCGGATAAATACAATTATTAGTGACACAATTTTACTAAATTGTTCATAGCTACATACCATGGACCATAATAATATCAATCCTATTTCAATTTCATGTAAATAAATTATTTTGTAACAGTTATGTGCTGTTATGTAAAGTGTTTTTCAATAGTTACTCCTGCCCTCACTATAGCTTTCGCCTTACCCCCAGGGATTTCACTGAACTATTGAGATCTTTCAATATTACATTGCATTTTTTGTTCACTGGATTAAATAATATTTTACCCATAGATAGCTTGATTGTACTTTGTAACCACTAGTTTCAACAACTACTTTCTGCACGTACTGCAAGATATACATAACATATGTAAGAGATGTTACGTATAAGTTTAGAAACGTCTATAAATAAAACATCATAATATACGATATGTTTAAACCTTGTTCCTTTCAGAGTAACTTTTTTTTTTCGTCGATTCTATTTCGTTCATATGATAATTATTATACAGAAAGGGATGAATGGATATATTGTAGCTTTTTTTTTTTGTTAGTTTATTTCTTGCCTCTCTTTTTGGTGTAACGTTGAGAATTAAAGAGTATTTAAAAGTTATTTAATTTACTGATTACGTTTATAGAGTGATATATTATATACACTCACAAAGATATCAATAAGTAGGTATATTGTTTATATTAAGATATAGAAGAAATTTAATTAAGATGAGCACGAAACCTTTAGCTAGTGCTACAACAAATTTCTCTTCCTCCAGGACTAGACCATTTAGACCATGTATTGATTGTACTTGTTCCCCAGGGTTATTGTCTAGACAAGGTAGGAGGGCTTCATCATTTTTGAGAAAGATGGAATCCAGCCGTAGAAGAAGAGATTCTCAATTAGGTGGAGTTGGTGATAATGGTTCTATCTACTCTTCAGATACTCTATGTCAATCAAATAAAGAAGTTAATACTACTGAGCGTCTTTCTGCATTACGTCAGCAAATGGAAAAGCACGATTTATGTTGTTATATTGTACCAAGTGAAGATGAACATCAATCTGAGTATGTTTCTGCAGCAGATCAGAGGAGAAGTTTTATTTCTGGGTTTTCAGGATCTGCTGGTGTTGCTTGCATTACAAGAAATGTTTTAAATTTTAATACAGGTCATAATGAAGGGAAGTCTGTACTAAGCACAGACGGTAGATATTTTAACCAGGCGACCCAGGAGCTAGATTTTAATTGGACTTTGCTAAGACAAGGTGTTGATCCATTAACATGGCAAGAATGGTGTATCAAAGAAGCCATTGAAATGTCAGAATCATTAGGTGATAAAGAAGTTAAGATAGGTGTTGATCCAAAACTCATTACCTTTGAAGAATCTGTTAATTTCAACAAGTTGATTAAACGTAAGCTTAGTGAAACAGAATCAACTGCTAAGGTTATTCTAGTTGCTGTGGAAGAAAATCTAATTGATTGCATTTGGAGTAAATTTGAGATAGTTCCAGTAAAACCTCATAATGATTTATTGTTATTGTCTTTCAATTTTCACGGTGAAGAATTCAAATCGAAACGTGAACGTTTGCTGAAAAAACTAAAGAAAGATAATGAAGATGCTACAAATTTTGTTGTGGTTGCTTTAGATGAAATTTGCTGGTTTTTAAATCTAAGAGGTTCTGATATTGCATATAATCCTGTTTTTTATGCTTACTTAATTATAAATGAAACAGAGACTATTTTGTTCACAGATAATCCATACGACGATGAAATTAAGAAATATTTTGAAGACAATAAGATTACTGTAATGCCATATAATGACATCTGGAGCCACTTAACATCTAGAGTCGAAATCATCACCGAGAACAACAAAGATGCAAATAAACTTGTTGTTGCGAAGAATAGAATGCTAATTCCAAGTGTCTCTTCATGGAGACTGGTCCGGACTGTTTCAAAAATACAATATAAAATTATTCACTCACCAATTGATCCATTTAAATCTGTCAAGAATTCTTTCGAAATTGATAATGCTCATAGGGCACAAGTCAAGGATGCAGTTTGTTTAATTCAATATTTTGCATGGTTAGAACATCAGTTGGTTGATAAAGAGGCTTTAATTGATGAATATAAAGCTGCTACCAAGTTAATTGAAATTAGAAAAACGCAAAAGAACTTTAAAGGAAATTCCTTTGAAACCATATCTTCTACAGGCTCTAATGCTGCTATTATACATTATGCACCACCAAAGGAAGGTTCTAATATGATCGATCCTTCAAAGATATACTTATGTGATTCAGGCGCCCAGTTTTTAGAGGGTACTACAGATATTACTAGAACGGTGCATTTTACCCAACCAACACAAGAAGAGATAGATAATTACACTTTAGTATTAAAAGGTAACTTAGCTCTAGAAAGACTCATTATTCCGGAAAACACTCCTGGATACAATATTGATGTCATCGCAAGACAATTTTTATGGTCTCGTGGTTTAGATTACAGACACGGTACCGGTCACGGTGTCGGTGCTTTTTTGAACGTTCATGAAGGTCCAATGGGTATTGGTTTTAGACCACATTTGGTAAATTTCCCCATAGAAGCAGGTAATATCATAACTAATGAACCAGGCTATTACAAAGATGGCGAATATGGTATTAGAATTGAAAATGAGTTATTGGTGGTCAAAGCCGAGGGACTGCAATTTGGTGATCGTAAATTTTTGAAATTTGAAAACATAACCCTAGTACCATATTGTAGAAAGTTAATAAATACTGAACTACTAACAACTGAAGAGAAAACACAAATTAATAACCAGCATCAAAAAATTTGGGATCAATTGGTTCAGTTCACTCAACCACAAAGTATCTCGTATAAATGGTTGAAGAGAGAAACGGCACCAATCGATAGATAATAACATCTGTGAGTTGGTCAATAAGGTGAAAAAGTGAGAAAAGTATATACATATATACAGAGGAATAATTTTAATTTTACCAATTTTCTTTTTTGGAAAATAACAATAAATATCTATTATCTGTGAAATATGAACACCCATATATCTTTTATTTTTACTTATAATGGATAGTTGTTAGTAGAGACACTCATCATTTGCACACAGCAATCGCTTAATTTGGTGAGAAATTTCAACTTTTTACACCGGCATTGGCCTCATATAAACAATATATACTTCCAACTTATGAAAATGTATAAAAAGATCAAGCAGTTACTAGTGACTAATTAAAAATAGCTAACATCAAGAAGAAACCGTAATTTAAATTCAATTTGTATTGATAGAATTGGCATTCGCGGAAAAAATCAACGGATATATATCATCAAAATTATAATGATGAATGGAATATTAAGTTCCAACTAATAATGAACGATATTCGGGTATGGAATCTAATCCGTAAGTCAAGTAAGATTTACGACATTCTTCTCAAGGTGAAAAGTACAGAAGTTATTCTTGAGATAATAGAAACATAATTTTAGGCCATTTACTAAACCTCACATATAAACTCGTTAATACAAATTTAATTTCTTAGATCAATACTTTACAGGTAATACATTAATCACATGATGAATATGAACTCTTAGTTTATGAAAAGTGTTTCTATTAAAAATCATAAAGCCCCGATTATCAATCAGATTCTTATACGTTTTGTGAAATAACCCTTTGATAGGATGGTTGATCCGTGGAAGGAATAAGATACTATGTGTCACTACGGTTATTTTTGAGACATGTTACATGACTTCGTTTTGCTGAACGAATGGCAAAAAGGGACGGAGCGGCACGGATGAGGGCAATTGTACCGAGTATAAATTTCACAGAATAAGCCATACGATGGTATTTTGGTAAAGAAAGTTTGTATTTCCCAAAAAGGTTATTCCGCTAATGTTATTATTTTCTTTTTTTATTTTTATTTTTTTCACTAGTAGTGGCAGTAGTAATAATTGAAATATTTTCACTTTCCTCTTAACTAATTCTCGAGGTAGTCAAGAACGATCTGTATATATACACCCATCTATTGTAGTTATCAAGTTTTTAACGATTTTTGTTTTCTCTGATAAGAGCTACATTTTCTTTTTGAAATAATTTTCATCATATCATTGTCCAAAGCAAATCAAGTGCTTCTATTTGTCTACAGCATTTCGTTTCTATACCACTCAAAATTTACAAATTTAGCATCAGGTAATTTGATAATTTATTTCATAATCTATAGCATACCTTAAAGAAAATTTACTCATCTTTTTTCATCTAAGAAAAGATATTGTTTTTCTAAGGATCACACAATCAAATTATACATACCCATTATAATATAATATTCATTTAGACAAAAAAAACTTGAAGGACTGAAATAATCACGATGTCTGCGGCCTCTACGTCTTCTTCATCGTCAGCAGCTGCTTTATCAGCTATCTCACAAAAAGAACATGACAATACCAATTCAACTGGATCCCTTAATGAAGATCCGGTTGACTTTACTGGTGCTCATATAAAAGATTCTACCGCACATTTAGATTTAGAAAGGACTACGACTATGAATTCGGTAGCTGAATCATCAGTTGATATCAACAGGAGATTATCTCGGATTTTAACTGGTTCAGTTGGCGCAGAAAAAGACAATGTCGATTACTCTAACACCCTACCAATGGGTGGTGATAGACCATACCCTCCAGCTTTACCCAACAAGGATGCATTCGAAGTTACTTTTGATGGCCCAAACGATCCATTACATCCTTTCAACTGGACCTTAAAGAGAAAAGTTATAATTTGTGTAATATTGTGCCTAGATTGTATATGTATATCTATGGCAAGTAGTATTTTCGCATCTGCTGTTCCACAAATTTGTGAAATTTATCATGTTATCCAAGTTGTTGCCATCTTAGGTGTGACCCTTTTCGTTTTTGGTTTTGCCGCTTCCCCAATTATTTATGCCCCACTATCTGAAATTTACGGTAGAAGAGGTGTTTTAGTTATCGCTGCTTTTGGCTTTACATTATTTCAATTCGCTGTTGCAACAGCTAAAGATCTACAAACTATTATGATTTGTAGATTTTTTGGTGGTTTAATCGGTGCTGCTCCAATGGCTGTTGTTCCTGCAGCTTTTGCCGATATGTTTGATACGAATGTCAGAGGTAAAGCAATTTGTTTATTCTCCTTGGGTGTTTTTGTGGGTCCTATTTTATCACCGGTCATGGGTTCCTACATTGCTCAAAGAACGACATGGAGATGGTTGGAATACGTTGTTGGTTGTTTTGCTGGTGCCGTATTCTGTGGTGTTGCTCTATTTTTTGAAGAAACACATCATCCAACCATTCTAGTTAATAAAGCTAAGCAAATGAGAAAAGAGACTAATAACTGGGGTATTCACGCAGCACATGAAAATGTTGAATTGTCAATAAAAGAAATTGTTCAGAAAACTGTTACTAGGCCAATCATTATGCTTGCCACCGAGCCAGTTTTATTAGTAGTTACTATTTACAATTCATTTGTTTATGGTATCTTGTATCTAATGCTAGAAGCATACCCTATCGTTTTTGTTGAAGGGTATGGTTATACTGAAAATGGTGAATTACCCTATATCGCGTTAATCATTGGTATGTTTGTTTGTGCGGCATTTATCTGGTACATGGATAGTGATTATTTAAGAAGAGTTAAAGCAAAGGGTGGACTAGTTCCCGAAGCTAGACTACATCCAATGATCCTTGCTGGTATTGTTTTCCCAATTGGTATTTTGTGGTTTTGTTGGACTGGTAACTATCCAAAGAAGATACACTGGATTTGTCCGACTATTGCTGGTGCATTCATTGGTTTCGGTTTAATGGGTATTTTCCTGCCATGTTTAAACTATATTATCGAGTCATATTTATTAGTTGCTGCTTCTGCAGTTGCAGCAAACACATTCTTAAGATCAGCTTTTGGTGCATCTTTTCCATTATTTGCCGGTTATATGTTTCGTGGAATGGGTACTGGTTGGGCTGGCTTGTTATTAGGGTTATTTGCAGCAGCAATGATTCCAGTTCCATTATTACTACTAAAATATGGTGAAGGTTTCAGAAAGAGATCAAAGTTTGGTTATTCTGGTTAGGGTATAAGACAATGTAAAGTTTCTTGTATTACTTAGATGACCATCTTTATAATTATTGGAAATATATACTAAAATGAATCTAGTAAATATTTAGTGTCATACATGTATTCTATTGAAACTTTTTAAGTGATTAGGTCAGAAAACTGATGTTTCAACCAAAACTAAGTAGTACTTCTATAATTGTATTTTTTGTTCGAAAGTATCAATTGAACAAAAGAAGTTCTTATAAATGTTGATAATTACTATTACAGTAAATTTTGGTAGTTAGTGATAACTGAATAGAATAATGTTGGAATTAACTAATTACTGATTATGAAATGAGTGAGATATTGACGAGAGTGTTTCTTATTACTGCAGTTTACTTCTGAACTCATAGATATAAATGTTTGTTGTACAAAAGGGTTCTAATTAGTAATATCTAAATATTGTATTAAGGTCTCTGACGAGTTAAGAATAAGCTACAAAGTAAATAATCTTATAATTACTGGAATAATAAGATATCCAATCTGTTAGTTATTCCTCTATTTATACCTTTGTTTAGAAAGTTCCTTAGATGTTGGTCATAGATAATTCGTGTCGACGTTGACATTAATATTACTCAGTAAGGAAAGAACCACGGTGCAATTTGTGTCATCTCATATGTCATTTCGTGTCTCTTACAACACGACATCCAGTTCATGTCACTAGCATTCGTATTTCCTTATGGTTTATAATAATATAATATCTAATATGTGTCTATTTGTTGGAATAGACTACAGAGTGACAGACCTTTTTAAAGTAATATGACATAATATCAAATTCATGGCACATTAACATTAAGTGATATAATGAATATCATATACCCTAAAAATATTGAGTCCACTCTAGGTTAGGAATTGAATAAGTTTTTATTAGGGCTAATGATTCTTTAACTGAACTTGGTTTAAGAATTTATATATAAAGAGGATGAGTTGTCACATCTTCTTTATAATATATTCACTTACTTATTAATACTTATTATTATATTTTATATAAGGAATCGGCGTGTGTTTTATTACCTCTCTTATATAGTTTAAGAAGATACTGCTTATACTCTTAATTAGTACTAACTGTTGATCCACGTAACAGTTAAACAAGATTGTTATAACATAAGTTAAAGTGATACGAACTGTACTAAGATATATTAGTAGAAACAGAGAAAAAAGTAATTAAAAGATAAAATACTGACACTTATCAGTCTGAAGAAGTGAGAATAAAAAGAAAAGAATATTATAAAAAGAAACACAACTATTAGTATCGAGATACGAGGAATGTCATCATATATAAAGTCATGATTATATGATCACAAAGAACTAGAATAGTTGATGATTTGTATATTTATTATATAAGAAGGACAGAGTTCCAGATCCTGACAACTTAAGTAAAGACTTAATAATAAATATGAGCTTTGAAACATCTAATACTAAACCATTAAAAGTTCAACACTAACCACTAACTTACTAATTATCAACACTATTATTATTTCCAACAAAATAAGATTCGCACTTGTCAACCAATTACCTTTAACGAATAATGATGACGTCATATATATTTAAATAATTCTTAAAAAGAGTTTTAAATAAAGAAATTATAGTGGAGGGTTGGCCGAGTGGTCTAAGGCGGCAGACTTAAGATCTGTTGGACGGTGTCCGCGCGAGTTCGAACCTCGCATCCTTCATTTTTGTAAACTAGAAATTTATAAGTGTGTGAGATATATAAAGTGTGTGAGATATATAAAGTGTGTGAGATATATAAAGTGCGAGTTATGCAGTAGAGGATTGACAGTATGGTTGTGTTGATACGCAGTAAATATATATGTTCATATTTCTTATTTGCTGGGTAAGCTTTTATTGGCTAAAATTATATTTTTTTTTTTGGGCGATGCAAATAAATGATATTTCGTTCAAGTAATTTTCTCGGAAAATTTGAAATTGTCATCGAAGTCTTTTTCAAGTAGTTTATTTTATCAGAACAGAGGTTTAAATTATTAAGCTGAGAAGACTAACAATTTTGATACCTATGAGGCCTTTTTTGACTGGGATTACAGGATTTGGTGCTGGTGCTGGTCTTACATTTCTGATAATCAGAAAAAGAAATCAAACAAGTGCAGGATCGCTACAGATCGATAGAACTTCGGATACGCACCTCTCAAAGTCAATAAATATTGATCCATCTAAATTTTTTGATTATGGATTTCCTGGACCAATTCATGATATTCAAGCAAGGGACCAGTTTATATCATGCTATAACCGACAGACAAGAAACCCTTATTGGGTTATAGAGCATATCACACCCGAATCTTTAGACAAAAAGAACGCTAACAGAAAGGGTTCAATATTTAAAGAAGATGAAGACATCCCTTATTTATTCAGAAGTCGATTAAAAGATTATTTTAGATCAGGTTATGATAGAGGTCATCAAGTTCCTGCAGCTGATGCTAAATTCTCACAAAAAGCAATGGACGACACTTTTAACTTAACAAATATTTGTCCACAGGTGGGTGAAGGCTTTAATCGTGATTATTGGGCACATTTTGAGTATTTTTGCAGGGAGTTAACCAAAAAGTATAATAGTGTCCGTATTATGACTGGCCCATTGTATTTGCCAAAGAAGGATCCAATTGATGGCAAATTTAGAGTTTCATATGAAGTTATAGGTAATCCACCAAATGTTGCAGTCCCTACTCATTTTTTCAAATTAATTGTAACAGAAAAACCTAAAGGCAACGAGAATGATGAAACAGTAGCAATAGCAGCTTTTGTATTACCGAATGAAAGAATTCCGAATGAAACAAAATTAACAGATTTTTTGATACCAACTAATGCCCTTGAAAGAAGCGCTGGAATTGAGTTGCTTAAAAATGTACCAAAGGATAAAATAAAGCACCTCTGTGAAGAAGTCAAATGTCAAATTGTTGTGCGAGATTTTAGTAAGTTCAACAAAACTAAAACTGTACAGAGTCTTCCCTTATCAAAGGAGTCAAAATGAAATTAAAGAAGGGAGATTAATTTGCTTGACTAAAAAAATATGCAAAATTTTCCAACTATAGTATCATGTTTAATAAATATTTTCTGAAGAATTACACAAAAAAAAGTAAAATGAACCTACTGAAGTATTGACAATATATGTAGATTATATCGAGAAATTCTAAGTGGTAACGTTTAAAATCGTTACAGAGGTAGAGGATCCATAGATATTTCAAAGACTTACCTGAAGGATCTTGATAATTAGTCAGTTACCACATAAAATTAAATATGATAGCATGAGATGTCTTTTAGAATTTTTCAAGAGATAACAGGACACATGTATGTGTATGTGACCAAATATATGTAACTCAAAGTTGTGGCAATGTCTTAATTTGTTCCTATTCTAAGCATTTCAATGAAATGTTGAAATGGTTTTTATTTCTTACTGAAGAAATGATCAATTTCTTACCTTTTTATGGTATACTTTACATACAGAAGTCAAGCTCTAATATCATTAGAATTTCTTTTTAAACTCTACGCGCACGAGTAGGTATGACCAATATATATTGCGCTTTTGAAACTGGCCATAGTTAGTAACATATATACCCGGGCGTCTGATAAAGTTAAATAAGTCGCTTTGTTAATCAATCCCACTGTCATTCTAAAAAGCAAAAAAGGTTGATAAACCGTGGGGCCTTCAGTATGCGAATTGATATCAACAAATATTTATTGTTATTAATTTGTTTCTAATACTCTTTTGTGACGTTATATAGAAGAAAATAATAAGAACATATATATACCGCTGGAATGAATTTTCAGTTCCTTATATATATTTTCCTTGTTTTTGATTACTTAATCATATGATTTAAGAAATGGGAAGGGATGTTCTAAGAGGTTACTACCCCTTAGAGGACAATTTTCAAAGGGTATCAATCTTAATTGCATTATAGTAGAAGCTCAATATTACTCTCCCTTATAATGTTGGTTGTTATTCATATTAGATAATTAGTTAAGCACTGTATTTATGCAAACTACAGTTGGCTGTATACAGTTTTATGGCAAAAAGATATTGAATAAGTCAGATTTTATTTAGTTGATGATCTTAACTATAAGTAGTCCATGCATATTTTAGAAGTCTGATTATCTGATAAGTATTACCAAGATTAATCAATTATGTAAAAATATATAATGTATGAAACTAAGATATTGTGCATAGTATACGTGGTACGCAGCCATGATTGCTTCTGAAAGTAACGAACAAATTGTAATCTTTCTGTTAGTGTATTCTATCATAGTTGATAGAGAAACATGCACTAAGGGTGGATCGAGAGTTATTATCATGATTTATATAGAAGGTAATAATTATTAATAGTATTCAGTGTTCTAAAATACAGTGAAGATTTACGACCTTTTGAAATTTTTTTTATTTGCCAAGAAAACTTTAATACATGGGCTGCAGCGTGTAATACAAACAGAGCAAAAATCTTAGGAAGAGAATGCACAAAAGAAGCATACAGAGTACCTTCAAAATGAACAAATAATCTGGTATTCCTGATTCCAAAGAAACTATAAGAGCAATTGGCTTAGATACCTTACTCTACTCCTGTAACTTTCCATAAACCTGTGATTTTAGAAGAGGATACCTATTGTCCGATAGTACATGGGGTACGACAGTATCAGACATATGTAGGAAGATAATTGTTCTTTGATAACTCCTTATTAGTTTTAAATCTAAAAAAAATATAATTGCGACGTCTTGTTTATAATTGAAAGGTTTAAAAATGCTTAATTATCAATGATATATGTTACATTTTATAAAGGTTAACTAGTGCATTTAATCTTAAGTTCCGGCAAATAAAAGAACCTTATTATACCTTTTTTTGTTTTGGTTTTTTAGTGACTTTATCGCGTTTTTCACCTTAATTTATTAAAGATATTTTCATGTGTAAAATGATAGAAATCTATATTATTAACATTAGCTACAGTGGTTAGATGTTTGGTAGCTAAGAGTGAAAAACTTTTATTACACCCAAGGCTAATGGACCCATGAAGAGTTAACGTAACTACCGGCAACTAAAATAACATAAAACCATGACAGGGGTAAAGCAATGACCAATGGCAAAAACTTGAAAAAATAGTATAAAGGTAAAGTAAAAAAAATCAATGTACAGCTAACTGTAATTATTTTTAGACCATCAGTCATACTTATATATGATATCTCATAAAGTTATGAAATGGTAAATACAAAATGGAAGGTAACTATATTTTGACCATATATTACATCTTTATATACTACAAAAACTATGAAAGGATAGTATTTTAATCATCCTTACTTTTACTTTATTCGGGTGATTTTACCGTCAAGATGAAAAATACTAACATCTAGAATAAAAAAATAAAAAAGTAGAAAACTTGCAACACAAAGCAACGACGCCGCAATATCAAGCTTCTTCAGGAAGGACTGTGGGAAGAGAAAAATTATTGATAAGTCCTGTTACAAAGTTAGGGTTAGACACTCTAGATAACGTTTTTTAAACGTTAACTTTATTTCTTGTATCTGCATGCATACATTTCTGCCAAAAGTATTTTAATTCTCGGGACTAGAAATAATCTAGAATATCTACTTGTGTTTCACGACAGGAATATATATATATATAACAAGCTCGGTAGAAGTCAAACTTGTGACAATCAAGAAAAGACAAGGTTAGAGTAGTGTAATTTTAAGATACGAACATCGAAAAGATGAAAAATGTTTATCAATACAGAATAATACTTACAAAAAAGTAGGTAATCTGCTGGTGTATTCAATTATAGTTGACGGATATACCTGTATCAAGGGAATATTGAGAATTAATATCAGAAATAATTAAAAGAAATAACAAGTAATTGTATACACAGTTACGAAATGCTAATATATGGCATATAGGAAAGGAGAAAAATCTTTATGGTATCAGTCATTTCACCGTAATGTCAGGCGTCGCCACTGTATAACCATCCATCCTGTATGCCCTTACACTTTAGTTAGTTGAACACCTAGATAGAAGCGCTTCCGATGCCACCATACACTCAACACATTTAGTCAGTTGCGCATACTCTTTGGCATTGTAGCAGGGAAATTTTGGCTTATTACGTCCCCGCACGGGATCATATATGTCACTGGCACCCAGTTAATTGCTTTTGAAAGCGTGCTAAAGGTACCATTAATTATGACTTGGCCCCAAGCATATATGTAAATATGCATGGCGACCACGGCTATAATTAATGGGTAGAAAATCAGTGCGATGAGAACATTTACACTGCAGTACTTTAACATACGTATTCCAGCCATATAGGGTATGTTTAGTTTTGGCTAATATTTTATTTTTTTACATTGAGACAGCAAATACTTCTTCTCTTTGAACATTGCCTTCACTGTATGCTACATTTATAAAGTTTGTGTTACAAGTTAAGGTTAAAAGCTCTTAGTTAACGTTTATTAAACGTTAACTTGTATCCTTGATAATTAGGGATACATTATTCTTCTATATTTAAACACCACATTTCATTCCTGAATGTGAGGTTAATACTATATCTTATTTAGATCTCCAATGAATCTTCCTCTTTCTAGTAATATGTTGAAGAAATTTTTCATTATTGGTGGCTGTATGCCCGTATTCGTATCATCATCTGTACCAAATAAGTTCTAAGTACCAGTATCATTGGCCATGACGAAAATACACCATGCCAAGTATCTTGGGGATTGTTGGTAAATTATTGTCTTCAATACTTTCCCAATTACTAGGGTCTACAGTCTATTTTCATGCATTCCACTGGTAATAACTAAGCGAAATAACTAGTAAATTCCAGATTTTTATTTTCATTACCAGCATATTAGGACACCTAGTCGACAGCTCATGTATTCGTTCTTTCTGATAAACCCAAGTGTGATATGTTGGTGCATAAATGCTTGTGTCATTATACCCTAGATTTTATTGATTGACAATATCATTTTTCATTGACACAACATCATAATAAGATACTTAAAGGGCAACAAGAAACCCAAGAGGACTTTGGCGATAAAGAGCCAAATGTTCATCACTAAATGATCTCCTTTTCAACATGCTTCATGGTAAAGAGAAAGAATTTGCTGTCAATAGTGATACGCTGAATGTGACATCAATAAATATTTTTACAACATAATCATAAGTCTAAACCTATAGTTCCGATTCATAGTAGTTTCTATAAGATAGAATATGTACCTGAACAAATAATACGTAACTTTAACAAGTTTGAGATGATAATTATAGAAGAGCTACGTTACTTGGATTTTCAAAATTTTTTTCTAGTAAAAGAAAAGAAGAAGTGACATGATAAAAATGTATTCAAGAATTTAGGAAGAATTGTATTATATATTTATGAACAAAGCCTTTCAATCCAATTAAACTAATCTTGTTTCTCGAATTGGTTTCTTTTTTTGTATTTATGATTTGGGTGTCTAATCAAAAAATTTTATTTATCAGAATATCTTTTGGACTATGCTAGATTTCTGAATTGTAATAATTAATCAGAAATATTGCAACTGTAATAAAAACAACTATAATGCAATATTTTAATAGTCCTTTTTGATTATCTACTTTACGTTCAGTTTTGAGGTTTTCCAGGAAATAGTACAGATGCACCTTATTTATTATAGTTCCCTGAATTCTGAAATTCTGTCATCTAACAGAGCTGTTCTATGAAGAAAATTTGATGAAATTTTAGACTATGCAAGTTTGTTCCCAACGACAGTACATGTTTTTATTATCGTTGTCCTTTATGTGTTAATTTCAAACTCATTCCAAAAACCAAAAAAATATCTTAATTCTATAACTTCTGATAAATACTGGATACTGAAATCATGAACCGTTCTCTTATAGAGTTGGATGCGTTTCAGGTACCAGCTCTTTTAGTATATCAAGCATGGTCACCTAGTATAAAATCTCAATTAAAATGAGGATGCTTAAGAAAGAAAAATAATGTACGGAATACAATAAAAATACTGCAAAGTACTCTATTGCAAAATTTACAATTTAGGAACTAATTTTCAACTTAATGTTTCTTAAACATTAACATAGATCCATAAGCTTAAACGTATCACTGCTTGAATTACAACAAATGTCCCTCATCTACAAGGTTATTGTTGTAGCCACTTAGAAGTACTAAATCATTACACATTATACTGCGGAAGTAAGACGAAAATTGAACAATAGAAAATATCAACGAAGCTCCCTTTCATTTTTACAGTGTTTTCAAGGTCTAAATTATAGGAAAAATCATTAGCAGGGACAGTCCGTCTGGCTTTGCTACCTTAGATTTATGTCAGACAGCGGATGGATAGACCGTTGATTAACCTACCTTTGTGATTGTAAGGAAACAGTACGTACTGGTTCTCTGTTGCATAATAAGTTGGCGCTACATGGCTTTCTGATACTTTCCAGACTTTCTTCTAGAATAAATGGACAATAATTTGAAAAAATGAATACCAAATATCAAAAGTCGTAAAAGATAAATATACATAGATCTTCCCTTTTAGTTTTACGTGAAAATAACCTTTAATAACGTTGCTGTGTTGTGTAATAATCGTTATAAACAGTTGTCAAAATATATATTGTGTTGGTTGTACTCCGATCAAGATAGCTCAACTAATATGGAATTTATTATACGAAAAAAGGAAAAGGAATGTCTAATATACTACATTTATAATGATACTTAACATTTCTTTATATATTTGTAGGCACATCTAGAAGTAAAATTAGAAATAACTGAGAATATTTTCCAACCATGTTAATTAATTCTAGCCCATAAAAGTCCAATATTTGAACTGAGAGTTGGATTAGCTGCGATTAGTTAATTTGGCGTTATCTCACGAAAAAAGTATTATATAGTAAATACTCCCTCCAAAGTACTGAAATATGGATTCACTGTTAACAGACAAGATATAGTGCTGAAATTATGCCTAACAATAACTGGTAAGATAAAATTATTACCAAATATTAATTGTGATAAAACTTAAAAAACATAATATTAAGCAGTTTAACATACATTGCAAAATACACTACCAGCAAACAAATTATTATGTTTCTTGTTTCTCACTAATAAAATACGTCGAAAGATGTTCAAAGTAAATAACATTATCAATTCATCTCTTTGCTGGTGCTAACAGAACACCACTGTGTCGATGTATTATAATATTTCCATGCAGACGTTCCTACCACAATAGCAGACATTACAGCACCTCCAAAGAATATTGACTTCAAACTCCACCAACCAAGACATTCCCATGCTAGTTCACAATGTTTATTAAGTATATCATCCGCATTTGTTCTTATCAAACCGTTAGGACACCTACTTGTTTGAGTTTTTTTGGCCATTTGATGGAGAGTAGTAAAGAATGCAATCCCACCTGTCCAAAGAGTTGTCGACCACTCAGCGGCAGCTGTTAAATGCAAAGTTTCAAAAAAGACGACCAACAGGAACTTAAAACTGATCCTCATTACTTTATTCACTGGTGTTGTCGTAATAATTCCAACTTATAGGAATTGACTTGAAGCGGAACTATTTGGTAAAGTACTTCGGCTTATCTTGTAACAACTGGGGTTAATTAAAATATTATAAGTTTATGATTTAACTGGAAAAGTACTGAAGAAACAAATGCCATAAAAATTCAAATAAAAATTCCACTTTATGTACTTTTAATTTCACTATACTTGCAAGTAATGAGCCTGTTCTCTTCGTGAACCAAAAAAGCAGCCACCTCTTCTCCGTAACATCGCGAAAACGCGATGTTTGTGAGAGGATCTGTAACATGAAAACAAAGGATGTAGTTTGTCGTTAATTTTTCAATATTTTTTGACGGCAAACTGCATATTTTTGTTTTAAGCTGTGATGAAACTACATGCCGCGCGTGAAATGTAGTTTGCGGGTAAGGTAGTTTCAAAAACTAAGACAAGGCAAATGCTGAGCAATAGATGTTACGAGTTAAGATTAAACACTCTAAGTTAACGTTTATGAAACGTTAACTAGTATCCTTGATTATTAGGGATACATTATTCTTCTATATTTAAACAACACATTTAATTCCTAAATGTGAAGTTTCTACTATATCTTATTTAGATCTATAACTAATAGATTGACTATCAAAGTACCACTATCTTACTACTATGTCCGACTCTTTAGTTCCGCCTCAGCTATCTGCCAATAGGGTATCTTACATAAGATTACATAAAAGATACAGATCACGCGTGGTCTAATTGTTTAGTTTAATCAGTATGTTATATTGGACTGAAAGACAAGTTATAATGAGGCAGTATGTTACTATCAAGAAAGGTATACATGTATCTATTCAGTTAATTGTCTATGTAACAAAGAGTTAAATTTATGATTATGACATGGATTAATATATGTAAAAGAAATATTAAGTTTACTATGTTTAGAATACAGTCTATTATTACATAACATATATACATACTTCAATCAAATATCTAATTTCAGAGACTATCTAATAAGAGAATACAATATCCTAACAGAAGCTAGTTATGTCAATTACTTGTTGTATATGGTTCATTAATCTGGTAGTCTTACATAATACATCACGATTTACGTAATATAATACATCTGTCACGTGTATAAATATTCACATGAAGATATATCATATCACATGTGTAAATTAGGTGGTGTGTTGTGTTGTGTGTGGGTGTTGGGTGTTGGGTGTGGGTGTGGGTGTTGGGTGTTGGGTGTGTGGGTGTTGGGTGTTGGGTGTGTGTTGGGTGTTGGGTGTGGGTGTTGGGTGTGTTGGGTGTGTTGGGTGTGTGTTGGGTGTTGGGTGTGTGTGGGTGTTGGGTGTTGGGTGTGTTGGGTGTGTGGGTGTGTGTGTGTTGGGTGTGTTGGGTGTTGGGTGTTGGGTGTGTGTTGTGTTGGGTGTTGGTGTTGGGTGTTGGGTGTTGGGTGTTGGGTGTTATGGGTGTGGGTGTGGGTGTTGGGTGTGTTGGGTGTGTTGGGTGTGTGTTGGGTGTGTGTGGGTGTTGGGTGTTGG
>PPOM03000285.1:0-85920 GCA_003708925.3 Kazachstania martiniae
GAATATCATTTTCCAGCAAATCCTCAGTACAGAAGGGATGCTGTTAGCTTTATTAGATTTATTTCCCCGAAGGTTGCATCTGGGGAAATTCTTCATATGCCAGTTAAAGTCTATAAAAATGGTTTGCTTGACATACCTGAAATAACAGATATTATTAGAAAGGGTAAAACTGCTGGTAATAAATTAGTCACTGTGTTACAATAATCTAGCTGAATAATCTGTATTTATGAATGACGTTAATTTATATAAATTACATGTTCTATATGATTTGTTTTGGGTAGAGGTGGAAATATTTAGTCTGTATCCATCAGCGTCATTGAATTATAGTTTTTTTCGTAATTTAAAAGGATTATGAATCTGAAAGAAAGGAAATCATTTAGTGAGGTATATGACTATTGACAGCAAGACAACTGTTAAATATGGAAAACAAAGAAAAATGTATCATTAGAGCGTGTTGATTTGCAGCGTTGTAAAATAATTTAATCATACAGTTTCAGATACCAATGATGTGTAGTAACTGAAGGATGTTTTACATGCTTGTAATTATACTGTCAATAGTGTTACTGTCTTATAGCCACTTTGCTTCTACCATATAGAGTCAGAAAACAGGAATAAACAACGAATTGCAAAAAAAACTTGATCATTGCTTCCCAAAATATTTGGTTTCATTATATATTATAGTAATTGGGAAAGAAAGGTTTGAGAATACTTCAACCACTTCAAAAAGGTAGCAATAATGCAAATTGAGTTAAGATTGTTATTAGCTTTTTTGTTATCGTTTACAGTATATACGACTTTGAGTGGTTTGCATCTTAATGCTCCATAACCAAATTGAATCGCTACTATACTTGAGTAATTATAATTGTGATGCTTATTTTCAACAAATTGATACTTGAAAGCTCCCTTTTAAATCTACTAACAATAATAAAAGTTTCAACAATATGTAGGTCACTTGTCGTTTAATGAGATTTTTATCACAATGATGTGCTCGTTCTGGGAAAGTGAACTGGTGAAAATATGAAAGAAATATATAACTATATCCTAATATTTCAAGTCACAAGCAAAAAAGGTTACTTTTGAAGCCATAATCGTTCATAATGAAAGTATTAAAGAAACAATATCCTCATGTTAATTATACTAGAATCCACGTAGTATATTAACGCCATTTGGACCAGACTTATGAGTCTGGTATTTCTGATAATAATATTTGAGTGCGCTCATAGAAACGGGAGTGTTCGAAGGAATTGTGTGATATATAAATGAGGTCCTTCGAACTAAATTTTAAAATCATTATTGAATTATTTGTGTTTTGTTCTATCGCTTATGGAACCAAGATAAAAACTTATAATACGAGCCATATTTCATAAATCTTAAAGTTAGCCAAACTTTCTTCATTATTACCTGTAATACCTGCTATTTTGATTGTCTCAACTGCTCCTGCCTCAAACGATCCGACTACACACGAAACAGTTGAACTACAAGCCATCATGCAAGATTGTCAGGCTCATCTGTTTGACTACATTGGACTAGTTATGGGTGGTCAGCTAAGTTTCTCTGACTTACCAGCCGGTGTTATTGACGTTGCCGAAGCTGTCATTAACAAGGACCCAAATTATACCACTCTGTACGGTGAAATTGACTGGAAGGGTGTCGGCTCTATGGTTACCAAGTTGCCATGGTACTCAACCAGATTATTACCAGAGATCAATTAAATTTACTCTCATTCTTCAGAATGTTTATAACTAGATAGTCTTGAAATTACTTTAATAAATATATCTTAGAACTCAATTGTCTAATATATAAAATATCGAGTTTTAGATATATAAAAAGAATATGACTACAAATTTTGATTTGCTCTACAGAGTATAAGGCTCAATTTTTTTATCGAGATTCCTTTTTATGAGAACCCTTTTTTTTAAAACAGAGATGAGCTTAATTAAGCAGGCAGGCAGAAAAACTTATGTAAGATGTGAAAAAAAATGAAATAATAGGATTTAAGGGAAATGTAAAGTTTTCAGTTAGAGTTTTCGTTGTAAAACAGGGGGAGCCTTACTTGTTAACATAAGTTAAATATATATAAGAGGCAAATAATAGAAATTAAGAAAACAAATTGATGCCTTGTATCGTTAAATAGAGATAAAAAAGCAAATTATTGTATTACTTAAGATATGTCCCAGAAAAAAGTTCTTATTTCTCTTACATCTTATAACGATGTTTTTTATGAAGATGGTATGAAAACAGGTGTCTTTGTTGTCGAAGCATTACATCCATTCAACACGTTTAGAAAGGAGGGACTTAAGGTTGATTTTGTTTCTGAAACAGGTAAATTTGGTTGGGATGAACATTCCTTAGGTCCTGATTTCCTAAGTGGTGAAGATAAGATGGTTTTTGAAGACAAACAGTCTGATTTTAACTTGGCATTAAAACATGTGAAAAAGGCCAGTGATATTAATGCTAGTGATTACAACATTTTCTTTGCATCAGCTGGTCATGGTACTTTATTCGATTATCCAAAGGCAAAACATTTGCAAGATATCGCTTCAACGATTTACTCTGAAGGTGGCGTTGTTGCTGCTGTATGTCATGGACCTGCTATTTTTGATGGACTGAACGACAAAAAGACAAATAAGCCAATAATCCAGGGTAAGTCTATTACAGGATTTACTGATATAGGTGAAGTCATCTTACATGTTGACCAAGTGATGAAGCAAAAGGGTGTATTGAGCGTTGAAGATGTTGCCAAGAAGGAAGGTGCTAAATACTTAGCACCAATAGGGCCTTGGGACGACTATTCAGTAACCGATGGTAGAATTGTTACTGGTGTAAACCCAGCTTCTGCCCATTCAACAGCAGTTAGGTCAATTAATGCACTAAAGAAGCAGTGATATATATAGTTCATTAGTAATTGTATAAACGCTTTATAAGGTATTACAAGCCATTTTAAGCAACGTATTATTATATATACATAATTAGTTAAAGATGCAAAAGTTCCCAACAAAATGAAAACTTGTTGGTCAGAAGCTCTTGTGCATCGAAAGGTTAAAATGTCTTCACTAGAAGACATAATCAGCAGATATTGTACGTTAGGAAAAGACGAAAAAAGTAAGCTACAACTATTTGATACTTCTAAACCAGCGTATTGATGATGGATTGGTTTAATATATCGTATAGTAGTTGAAGTAAACGAAAAACAGAGATGTTTAATTTACATATATCAAGATATTTAGTTATTTGCTAGTCTATTTCATTGCTTTCTCTATAATCAAATTAGAAACCCACTGATTAATTGAGTTCGTTTAAATGGTATGATTGCAACCATAACGTCGGTTCACATTAAAATTTGTTGAATATTGTTGTATTAACTAACCATCACGAGAGTGATACACATTCATCAAAAAATGTCGAACAATACATTCTCATTTCTACAGTATGGGGTAAAACCTTAATCTATTTTTGTTGACAGGGCGGCCATTTCTGAAAGTTGCCTATCGATTAATTACAAACGACAAGGGTTCCAGAAACGATCATAGATAGAACTGCTTACTCATCAGATTAATAAGCGAGTTAAAAAAAATACTATCAACAACAGTAATTTAGGGTCAATATGATATCTTTTAGGTTAAATGAGAATATTGTTTCAAATCTGTGCTACACCAGTATGAACTTTTTAAATTAGTCGTATAACTGATAGAGTAATTTGAATGTATTATCGTTCAAAGAAAAACAGTTTGTCGATTAGTCCAATTTAGACAATCTCAAACAAATCTTTTTAGGTTGAAATGGTTAGATAATGTATTCAAAGTAGTATATAAGAAGTTATCTTTTCATGGTCTACCCAATCAAGTTTCCTTTACTTTCATTATGATAAAAAAACCAATATAACAATATATTATAAGAATACTCAATTAACCGAACAACAATGAACACAAAATTCGTCGCCTTACTATCTGCTCTAGCTGCTGCTCACTCTGTTTCCGCTGCTGCCACTCCTACTACATATGAAACAGCTGAATTACAAGCCATCATGCAAGATTGTCAGGCTCATCTGTTTGACTATATTGGACTAGTTATGGGTGGTCAGCTAAGCTTCTCTGACTTACCAGCCGGTGTTATTGACGTTGCCGAAGCTGTCATTAACAAGGACCCAAATTATACCACTCTGTACGGTGAAATTGACTGGAAGGGTGTCGACTCTATGGTTACCAAGTTGCCATGGTACTCAACCAGATTATTACCAGAGATCAACTCCATTTACTCTCACTCGGCAGATATGTTATAATCTTTTATTTGATTCGTTTATATAGTTTCTTTGAAGTTAAGTTTTTAATAAATAGATCTATAAATATAAAATAATAGAAATTAAACAATCCAATTTAAATTTATTATGTTTACTCGATTTTTAAACTATGGTAAAGACCCATCTGTCTATATTTTTGGGAAGCAGTGATAAAGAGTTTGCATTGCCATAAAAATCAAGGACAAGTTGTATATTAAGCTGTTCAGTAATTATATAATGCCAAGAAACGCACAACTGTAAGAGTTTTGAAAGTATATTGATATACTAACGACGTGAAATTCGCTAAAGCGAAAATAAAACCAAATGAGAGTATAAGGTTATTATCGCAACTACTCAAAAGAATTTGCGAAAATAACTACATACAAAAGTGCATTAAAATAAGTTATCCTATGGCTGATATTTATAGCAATTGTCACTATAATAAAAACTAGTTTTTACACTGAAAGTCATAGGACTAAGTGTTTTCAGAAACTGGAAGCAATCGATTATTAGTTCACTAGAGTATCATTATAAAATCTTGACTAGTTAACAGGGCTGTAGAGTTTGGTACCTACCAGTTATAGGATAGGAACCGAGGTGGACTATTTACAAATATAGGTAAATTTTCTAATCAGAAGCAGGTAGAACAAGGTTTTTGTCATTTACCTTTATACTTCCGATTATATTGTATTTGTGTAAGTATTGAAAAAACCAAGTAATGTATAGCTATCTTGAGGTGAGAGTTACAAACTTCTAAATATTTTAACTGAGTTTAGACTAATGACAGTTAAAGTGTATTATTTTTTATATGTGTAACTGAGCCAGAAAGGACACATTTAAGTATATGGTCAAGAATCTGTAATCATAAATGTGTAAAGTTAGCATAGAATTACTATTAAAACGAAGAGTAAAATAAGTTTGGCTCTACTTGATAGTTCTTGATTATTTTCCAGATATTTAAATTTGTATATGTAGCAGTAATTTCAATCATGACTTCATTTACTGTATACAGCCTCATATATGTTTACCTATGGCCATAATACTATTGCCAAAAATACCAGAGCAGTATATTCGTTCATTTAATTTCTGGTTACACGATTGAACAAAAAATTATGCTGATTGGTTTATTCGTTTCACAAATATTCTATCTTCTTATAAGATGTCAAACAACATGGAGGAAGTACGAGATCGTATTGACATCAAAAGAAAAAACCCTATATTCTACAACTTCAATCAGTTTGAATCGTAATTTAGGTTTTTACAAGGTCAACTTTACATATGGTTCAAGATGCTCGATTACTAACAATTCATTACTCAACATTTTAAATCTATACCCTTTTTGTAAATAACCCTTTTTAGGTAGACTCTATGATCTACATTTTTTAAGCGAGCTCGCACTAATGTGAGGTAGATTTTTTTGACAGTTTAGTATAAGCACAGTTATGAACTTATTAAACGATGGAATAATATTAAAAGTTAGTTATAGTCAAATGTCTGATTTTAAGTTGAGAAAATTAACAAAGGGAAAGTAGAAAATTGGAATCAACAACTTTTTTCTGCTTTCCAAAGGTTTCTACCTGTCTTACTGAAAGTAAAAAACCGAAGGTCGTTTTCTTATCGTATATTTGAGAGTCAATTAACCAAGACATTTAGATAATCTTGATTTTATTGCTAATATAATAATAATAAATAGTTTTAAGTTGTAAGTAGTAAGGTGCTATTGTTGAAATAGGATACGAGTTTACGATTTTTTATCCAGGATTAAATGATATTTAAACTATGAAAGAGTTTCTTGAATTAGTTAGTTTCATCTACAATTTTCTGTTCTTTCTACAATAAACAAATCAATATAACAATATATTATAAGAATACTCAATTAACCGAACAACAATGAACACAAAATTCGTCGCCTTACTATCTGCTCTAGCTGCTGCTCACTCTGTTTCCGCTGCTGCCACTCCTACTACATATGAAACAGCTGAATTACAAGCCATCATGCAAGATTGTCAGGCTCATCTGTTTGACTATATTGGACTAGTTATGGGTGGTCAGCTAAGCTTCTCTGACTTACCAGCCGGTGTTATTGACGTTGCCGAAGCTGTCATTAACAAGGACCCAAATTATACCACTCTGTACGGTGAAATTGACTGGAAGGGTGTCGACTCTATGGTTACCAAGTTGCCATGGTACTCAACCAGATTATTACCAGAGATCAATTCAATCTACTCTCACTCGGCAGATATTTTATAGTCGCATATTTATGTTAGACACCCTCTATATTTTCCAAGCGTCAGTTTTTAGATGTTTAAATATGTTTTATAGCATATTGTTAATATATACTGTCTAATTTCATAGCGTTAATTTCTTTTTTGTCTATAAACCAATATATATGATAATTTAGAGCTCTAAATATAGGTTATTCCTCTTAAAATGATTATTAGGTAAGGCGATTTAACAGTTGCTAAGTTCGACAATTCACAGATCTAGCCAGAAAATTCAGGATTACCTTGAAAGTTAAAAGAATTACTATATCATATTATTTTCATTAAATAGATCTCTTTACAGAGTAATTAAAAATATACTGTTATATAATTTCTAATATCTTCAATATGTCTCTACCTTAACATGATCACCTCCCTTAGCAGTAGACTCTAAGAAAGCAGCAACACAAGCTAAGTGATGGAAGCCAACTCTTGGAGAACTCTTGAATAAAGATTTGTCCTTTTTAACAACAGCTTCATGGAAATTTAAGAATTCAGCATCAATACCAGCAGATGCATCTTTATCAACGTTATAGACTTCTTCTTTACCGGCAGTTTCGGCAGTGCTACCAACTTTAACCTTAACAACTGGGCAATTCTTATCAGATAACTCAACAACAAGAGAACCATTCTTACCGTAAATCTTTAAGAAGACACACTTGTCTGTAGCACCAAAAGCAGAACCATAAGTGAAAGAACCAATAATTTTGCTGTCTCTAATTCTAACAGTAGAGAAAACAATATCATCAGCACCTGATTCTTCGCGAACTTGGCTGGTTAAAGCAGAAACAGATTCTAATTCACCAACTAAGTCAGTAACTAGAGCCAATTGATGAACCCCACCATCTGAAAGGAAACCACCAATATGTTCTGGGTTTTGTCTCCAAGTAGTAGCTAGATATTTATTGTTAGCAACAAATGGGCCAGTAGAATTATGAGTGAAAGCAACAATTGGACCAATTCTAGCAATGTGTTTCTTGGCCACTTCGATACAGTTAAAGTACAGCCAGTTTTCAGCAATACCGATTGGTAGTTGGGTAGCATCTGATAGTTTTACTAATTCACGAGCTTGTTCCATATTAGCAGCAATTGGTTTCTCTAACAGAATTGGTTTATTAGCAGCAATTGCTTGTTTAACTGCATCTAAGTTAAATTGAGCTGGTAATAAAGCATCGACAAAATCAACATCTTTGTCGTTTAAAATTTCTGATAGGTTATCGTAAACCTTACTTTCCGGAACATCAGCAAGTTTAGCAAAATCTTCTGCCTTAGCTTTAGTTCTGTTAAAACAAGCAGCGACATTGAATTGTTCTGGATATTTTTGATAGGAAGGTAAATGGCCATCTCTGGCAAAGATACCAGTACCAACAATACCAACGTTTAATGGAGCCATATTATCTTATATTATGTTATTTATCAAAGAGCAGATACTTCCTAACCTATTCAATTACAGACATTATACCACAAAATGGAATGCAAAAAAGGAGAATAAAATGTTCTGTTTATTTCTCGAACTTCTCTCATATTTATATATATTAAAAGAATGCCCCACTGTTGCCCCGCAGCTTGAAGAGGTTGCCTAAAGAATCGCCTCCCCGGAATCCTACAAGACGTAATAGACTGAAAAGTGTTTTTGTTGAAGAAACGGAGATATTCAACTAAACTTGTAGGGACTATTCTTAGAGATATATCTTAACTCCGTAATATAAACGGAGTTAAACTAGTTTCCATTATTAGAATAGATACAAATTCAAGTCAAAATCGACATTATGAGACGGGTGACAAGTCAGGTTTGATTAAATGTGATCAGTATGCAAGGAACTGGAGTTTGTGAAGGTTTATATCTTGAAAATCGGCTTAGATACCACTATTTGTTATTGATCCGGTCATCTTTTTTATGTTTTATAGCACCGACATTAATTAAGTCCTGCTTAAATATAATAAAAGTATAAGGTCTGCTGAGGTAGCACAATTTACTTGGTAACGGAATACAAGAGTATTTTACAGTGTGGTTGAGAGCGGAAATCCGTCATATGATGGTTTTATTCAAGAGCTTAGTAAAAAATACCATTCTTAAATATCAAACAAATTGAAAAATCGTTGATATTTAGCAAGCGAAGCTTTTAAAAAACATAAATATACACGATATACACTCTTGAAAGAAAACACCCAAATATAAAAGAGGAAGCCAATATACAGCCCTTGATGTCTAAGAAGTTAAAGAGAACAAATTTATTTACAAAGGACGTTAGTTCTTTGCTTTATGCTTACGGTGATGTTCCGCAACCACTAAACCAGACTGCACAATGTTTGGATGAGTTGGTCTCGACCTTCCTTGTTGATGTATGTACGTCCGCTTATCATACAGCTCAAAATTCCCAAAGGCCTAAAGTTAAACTAGAAGATTTCAAATTTGCCATACGACATGATTCAGTTAAATTAGGTAGAGCAGAAGAATTGATTGCAACGAATAGACTGATTACTGAGGCGAAGAAACAATTTAATGAAACTGATAATCAATCGCTAAAAAGATTTAGAGCTGGAGAAGAAGAGGAGGAAGGTGATGCAGAGGCAGAGGCAGAAGAAGATGACGATTTGGAAGAAGAGGAAAAATTGGAGAATATTAATTCACCAAGACAAGTAACAGAACAGGTTAAAACAAGGAAACCAAAAATCTCAAAAAAACAGAAGCAATGAACAAGTATCTCAGTAGCATTTGCATATCTAAATTTCAATAATATATATATTTGAATGAACTATAAACCTGTATTATACACCCTATGTAAAAGACAATATGACCTTGTATCGATAAACTAATATGAGAAATGTATCTCTAATGGAAATCCAAACTGTAAACATTTGGGTTACTTTCCTCTTCACTAACATAATTTTTGACACCGACAAAGGAATTCCACACCTTATTTGCTGTTACTAATACCACGTTAAATAAATTTCTTGGCAAGTCGAAATAACTTCTATAAATAAACTTGAAAGCTTCAAGGACATTATGGACCTCAGTGTGCCAAGCATCAACCCAAATGTTCTTGGTACTCTTGGTGACCTTCTTTGTCCTTTTTGGCATCTTCAAGTCAGCGAAGTTTGGCTTTTGATCATCTTCAACCTTTTCAGAATCATTAGAAGTTGTCTTTTTTGTTTCCACTTTCTTACTAGGATTAGAACCATTCAATTTCTGAACTGTGTCAAATAAAGTATCCTTTGCTAAACGAATAATTTTGAAGAAATTATTGCCCTGATCTTGAACTTTACCATCAACCTTTTCATTGTATAATACTTCGAAGTTGTTAATGGATTCAATAGATTTAGATAATCTATCGAATGTGTTCATCAATGCAATTAATTCGAACTTGGTCAAGTTGTTAACAACTTGCTGTTTGGAATTTTCATCAGCTTCGTTTAATTCAAAAAGAATCTTTAAACTTGTGGCGTAACCAGTAGTTTGAACCTTACCCCATAACTTACATCTATCACAATGTACACAATCCATGATTCTGGTGACATTCTTAAATCTCATTCTGAATTCATCCTTCAAGGTACTGTCATATTCGTCTTTAAACATTAGCTCTTCATCAAAAATTCTATGATCCAATTGAGAAACAATATTTAAGATTTTACTCTTAACATTGTTATCGTATTCATTGCAAAAATCTAATTCCTTTAAGTAAGGCTTAATCTTTAGTAATGATTTAGCAACGACAGCATAATTGAAGTAGATATTGGAAACCCTTTCAGGGAAGTTACCGACTCTAGCCATGAACAGCTCTAGGTCTGGACCCCATTCACCTGTTTCGGTGTTTAGGTGATCATTGGATAAGTGGGTACCAATTGAAGCATGTAAACCTGAAACTATTCTGTAGAATGCATCCTTTGCCAAACATTTTTCTGGATCATCTGATGGGAAACAATTTTCTGCATAGATACTTTTCCAAATCTGACCAGCTTGTACACCCCCATAGCCTGTAAATCTTTCTGGGTTTTGAGTCAAGTCAACTAGGACAGCATCCTTACTTGTTAAGTCGGTAACATCATAATAATCAATATCATTACCTTCAAAAGCAAGTTGTTCCATATCTCTTTTCTTTTTAGCGCATAATTCTCCTAGTATAGAACCTTCATTATTTTGCTCCTCAGAAACATCCTTTGTGTTATTATTTAAGCCACCTAAGACTTCTGGTTGCCAATATTCAGGTAGATTCTCCCAGTCCTCAACAACATCAATGGCACAACTTCTACTGAAGCATAACCCTTCATTATTTTCCCATATGCTACAAGGTTTAAATGGATCAAACTTATAATATTTGAAAAAATCAGTTTGAACCAGCCCAAGTATATCTTTTCTAATTTTCTTATTGATGTCATTTATCTCTGTTATTGTAATATCACATTCTGGCCCTATCTGTTCATCTTTGTCCATCTTACAGAAAGGTGTTTCAGAGATCCAGGCAGCAGCGCCTACGCCTGAATTGCCATTTGTAACTACATTGTTTTCTAATTGCTTGTCATTGTTTGAAAGTAGCTGATTTACAGTAGCAGTAGTAACAGGTATAGCACCTAGTAAGCCAACAAAATAATCCAATTTCATGTCTCTGCAAAAAATAAAATAAATAAGCGGTGCACTTTATATCTATCTACCTTTTAAAAATAGAATCGTTCTATTGAAGTAAAACTAGTAATATAATTTGCCACCCAAATAAGACAATTAATATTAGTTCTTATATGATATATCTTTAGCTTTTCCACAAACGTAAAAAGATTATACAACTAATTGCTTACGTTATGATAAAGTTCACACCTTGCAATAGTTACTTTTTTTGCCTCGGAAAGGGCCGAGAGAAGCTAGCTTCTTCGAAATTCTCCTTCTTTCTGTGCTAATTATCGGTGGCGTATTTCAATTTTGAAGAAAGTGGAAGGCTGATTTTGATGATGTGGCCAGTACCTGAAAAAGTATCATTTATAGATGTGGTGCCTCTTTAAATTAACTGACATCCGTACTGACGCAATTTGATAACCCTATGCAAAATGATTTATATATTTAATTAGGTATAAAAATAATGTATATGTAATTAAAGCTAGAGAATAAATGATACTTTCGTATGGACTTATCAACTAGTTGAAAAGCGACAGTAATGTATCGACGCAGATACCGATTCTGTGCCTTTTTGCAATGCAAATATCTTCGATTATGCCTTCATCAATATCTGGGAACATTGATTTCAAGGTAGCTATGCATTCCTTATGCTCGTTTTCTTCTACTTGTTGAATTAACTCTTGGAAGTGTTCTTCATCTTTGTGTTGTGCCGTATTAGAATTATCTCTAGTTGGTGATCCAGTTGTAGAAGGTTGAGGACTAAAAAAATCATTAAATAAAGAGATCATGGAGTTAGCTACTTCATCCAAGGGATTATTACCGGTCGTCTGTTCCCTTTCTTGTTGTATCTGGGTCTCTTGTTGTGCAGCCGCAGCCTCTTGAATTAAGGATTGCTTGTTCTTTTGGTATAATTGCTCAAAAGTATCGATATCAGTAATAGATAATGACTGCCTATCCATTGATTGTATGAAAGTTATTGCACCCTGTAAACTACTTAGATAGTATGATTCTTCGCCTCGAAACAGCTCGTCCAACCTAAATCTTTCGATGTATCTTACGTTTGATACCAAACGTGGGATATTACCTCTAAGAATAATAAATATTAATAACGGAATGAAACTATCTGCCCCATCAGCTTCCAAATTGTGATGTTTCAATAAACCAAAAATGACCTTGCAGCAGTTTAAGATACAAACAATCTTATCACGAGGTGCTTTGAATTTATTAATCTTCGCCAACTCCTTACATGCTAAAGTTACAAATTTGCTTAATTTTGAAGATATCTCTTGTGGTATATCTAAATTCTCTAGGTCAATAAATCTGTACTCATTTATTTTTTCCATCAATAATTCATCATCGATTAAATCTTTCTCATGTCCTTCGTCGATACTACCCACTATCTCTTTTATACATGGAGAAAAACACCTGTTGTATAGTTTGCCCATAACCAATTTCTCAACACCTTCTTTCGCATTGGTTAATTGCGCACCTTTCATCGATTTAAATGGTTCGTAAAGAAGAAACTTCTTATAGATAAATATCTTGAAATCATATATCAGTTTATGTTGTTCCTCTGGAGTCCATATATTTCTCTGAATAATAAAATTATGTAAAAACGACTTGGTGTACTTTATTAATGGCTCGGCGGTTGGTGATTTAAATTGTTTAGCAAACAGCTGAAAGTCAAAGAACTGTTCTTCTTCATTGTTAGGAACATCAGATGAAACGCCATCTTTAGGCTCCCTTGAGGAATTTTCAAAGGATGTAGGGCTACCGATTACTTCATCATCAGTATCATAATTTGACTTTGCCCTAGCTATATGGTTTTCTATATCCTTACTTCTGTTGCTTCTGGCTTCCAGAGAGGTGGTCTCTCTTCTCTCTCCATCATTAACCTTCGATTTACTATTACTATCATCAGGGTTTGCTGATAACGGGTCAAATTCACTCAGAACATCCATCACATCTCTCTTCTCCATTCTTAATGTTTGATATTATAGGGATATTCTCGTTCTGCTAGACTTATTTTTGTATATGTCTTCCACTAACATAAAACATTCTAAGAATGAATTATTATAAAAACCGAAGGAAAGAATGATTGTGGACCCAAAATAAAATAAGTTCGTTCACGGGGGGGTTGTATAATTAAGAGTGCGTTATTAGCACTAAATGAATATTATATAAAATGCAGAAAGTCCATTATATAGTTAGTCAGTACATGTCTTAGAATAGAGTATCTTACCTTTGCAACACTCAATGACCTAAATACTCGATATATTTAGCAGCCTGTTCAAAATTGAAAGCAACTAATAAGGTAAATCCATTAAACATACATTGTTTGGTGATTTCATTGAGAGATTCATCTGAATTATTATCATCGACTACAAATATTAGAATATTAGTGTCATTTCTCACTAACGGCTGCATTCTTCTCGTTATATAATCAGCATATAATTTATGGTATGATAATGTTAAAAAAAGAACGCATCTTCCCTTAATAAGGTAGTCATAATACACCTTATTTGTTGGGCTTGATTTTATGTACCTCCAATTTGTATTCTTTAAATGGTTCAATAAAGGGTTTTCTTTTTGTGTTGTGTTTACCAAAACAGACCTACCTGTGCCTGTACTTTGGTTAAGTCTCTTATCTCTTCCTTCATTTTCAACATTAGTGTTGATAGATCTCTGTTGGTTGAATGCGTTAATTACTTTTGTAGCCTTTGGAAGTTTGTTCTGAGCATGTTGCTCATCTGCACTTATTTTCTGGGGAACATCATCGCCTCCTCCACTTTCTTGTTCTCTTAGTCTTTTAACTCTTTCAAGGATACTTTTGAATGATGTTGGGTCTGTATTATTCATTGCAGACAGAACTATTAAACGTTATCTCAGGTTAACAACACTTCTAACTATTATTGTTGCAAATGTACTGTTACTGGCCATTCAGATTTTGTTCCAGCTAATTTTTTGCCCACAGCGAAATTGAAATATAACAATTAATCGAAAAATATAGAAAGACAGAACATACTCTTTAAAACAGACAAAGACAAAACAAAAGATAATGTCATCTCAAAAGTGTATGTTATATGGATTAACAGCCATTTGATATTCTTTTAATATAAACTGAATAAATTATACTAACAATTCATTTCTCAAATAGTTGATCTATCCAAATTGAACATAGAACAGTTGGGCGCTGTTAAACAGCAATTTGATCAAGAATTACAGCATTTTTCTCAATCTTTGCAAGCTTTGATGGTTGCGAAGAGTAAATTTGCTGAATGTATTCTGGATATCAAATCAATTTCAAAAGATGAAAATAAAGATCAACCTTTATTAGTCCCTGCATCTGCGTCTTTATATATCCCAGGTACAATCAAAGATAACAAGAAATTTATGGTAGATATTGGTACAGGCTACTATATTGAAAAGGAGGCTCCTGAAGCTATTATCTTTTATCAGAAAAAGATTGATAAACTGACTCAAGAATCTACCCAAATTCAAAATATTATGAAGGAAAAGTCACAGTCTTCAATGGCTATTGAAACACAGATTAGGCAACTTGCTAGTCAGCAACAACAGGCTATTGGAGCCTCTGCTGCTGCCTCGGGTGACAAGAAAACAGCAGGTAAATAGCATAATTACAGTGTACTTCGAAATATCATAACAAATAAAAAATATAAAATACCATGTGTTTCAATGCACTTGATATAATCATATAAACGACATGTAAAATAATACTATTTGAATAGGCGTTCTCAATTTTAATCAACATTATCTCTAAAGTGTTACCTCTTGCAGGGTTCGAATGGAAGTGTAGTTTTAAAGTTTCTAATTTCAAATTTTTTTATTTTTTTTTCTCTTGTTGAAAATTTTTAATCGATGAGATGAGCTATTAGAATAATAATAAGAATAAAAGAAGAAGGGTTAGTAAGCTTTCGACAAATAGATTCATTTTAGATAAGTAAAATTTAAGATGGCTAAGAAATCTAAGTCTAAATCTAAGAGCTCGAAGAGAGCTCTAAATGCATTAGAAATTGCAGAACGTGAACTTGGTGGCTACAGTTCTGATGATGAACCAAGAAAGAGAGATGCTAGGCATAACGGTACCGTTGTGAACTTATTAAAAAAGGTTCAAGGTGGGAATAACAGTGATGATGGTTATTCTAGTGAGAATGACGGTTTCGAAGATGAAGAACTGGACTCTGATGAAGCTTTAGGTTCCGATGACGAATTTGATGTTATGAACTCGAAATTCTCTCAAACAATTCGTGATAACAAAAAAAAAGGCAACCTGCTATCTGAAAGTGATGATGAAGGTGGATACACATCTATTGATGAAGAGGATTTAATGCCACTGTCTCAAATTTGGGATACAGACTCTAAAGCTAAGGGAGAGATTGAGTCTGATGAAGACGCCCACCAACTTGAACTTCAAGATGACCTATCAGAATCATCTGAAGAAGAAGAAGAGTCAACAAGTGAGGAAGAATCTTCTGAGAATGAAGATGAAAACCCTTTTGATGAGATTTCAGATGACGAAGAAGATATTGAGTTAAACACTATTACCAATACATTGTTACGCGCTACATCTAGTGCTTCCAAGAAGAAATTAGACAACTATGGTGTTGGTGATGAAAATGAATTCGTCTTACCAAACATTAATAAATCGGATGTTCAAACTAAATTAAGTTTGGACGATATGATGAATGTTGTCGATGATAAGGAAAGTGTTGCAAAGGCAAACCTAATCAAAGGAAAAACATCTACTACCAATGTTCCCTTACCTCAAAGAATTAAACAGAGACATGACCGTAAAGCTGCGTACGAAATTTCTAAAGATGAACTAAATAAATGGCAAGATGTTGTTAAGCAAAATAGAAGGGCTGACCACTTAGTTTTTCCAGCAAATGCGCCAATTGAACATAATCATTCTTCTGCCTTTACAAAAACATCTGAGGAAGTACAATCCGAATTACAAGGAAAGGTTGATGAATTATTACAAAAGAGTAACTTAGTCGATCCAGAAAAGGATTCTACCTTTGAAACTTTGGCAACCGCCAAGATGTCACCGGAAGAAATGAAGAAGAGGACTACTGAGATGAGACTAATGAGAGAATTAATGTTCCGTGAAGAAAGGAAAGCAAAGAGGATAAAGAAAATAAAATCTAAGGCCTATCATAGAATTAAGAAGAAGGAGATGACGAAAAACAGAGAACTGGCTGGTATTTCTGATGAAAGTGATGAGGAGCATGATATAGCAAGAGCTAGAGAAAGAATGACCTTGAAACATAGAACCCAATCAAAGTGGGCAAAAGATATGATCAAACATGGTATGACTAAGGATGTTGAAACTAGAGAAGAAATGGAAGAAATGTTAAGACAAGCTCAGAGATTAAAAGAAAAAATTATAGATAGAAATTCAGATGAAGAAGATAACAAAAACATTAGCGATTTAGAGAAAGAAGATTCAGATGATGATCAAAAACAAAATCTTGGAAAAACTGGTGTTATGAATATGGCATTTATGAGAAATGCAGAGGCAAGAGAAAAAGAAGCCAATAGAGAAAATTTGGAGAGATTAAGAGCAGCTGAACGAGGCGAAGACATTAATCTTTTTGATGATGATGAAACTACTGGTGATAATGCCGAAAATATTCAACTGAATAAAGGTAGAAGAATTTATACACCTGGTAATCTTGAAGCTAAGCAGGAATTAAAGAAGGTTATGGATGAAGCTAAGAAACAACACGATATTGACCAAGAATCAACTCTAACCAGCCGCTTAAAGAAAGTAAATACAAAGAATGCAGGTGATGATGTCTATGAGAAGATTGAGAAAACTATTAATCCAAACAAGGAAGAAAATGATAAAACTGAAGAAAAGGTTACTGAATTACAAAACCCATGGTTAGATGGGAGTGATGATGAAGGTACTAATGTCAAACGTTCCTCTAAGGTTAATATCCTTGACAAAGATAGTTCCAGACTGGATAAGAAGGCCAATAAGATTTCTAAAGAACTCGATAAACAAAAAAAGAAGAAAACTAAGGAAAGAAGAAACAACGAGGAATTGTTATTGGATGAGAACGATTCTAATAGTTTGAAAATTGTAGATCCATATGGTGGCTCAGATGACGAAGGTCATGAATTTTCTTTTAAGCAACAAGACGTTATTGCTGAAGCTTTTGCTGGTGATAATGTTGTTGCTGAATTCCATGAAGAAAAGAAGAGAGTTGCAGATGATGAAGGTGATAAAGAAGAAGATGTCACATTACCAGGTTGGGGTGATTGGGCTGGTGCCGGTGCTCCTCAGAAAAAGAAGAGAAAATTTGTTAAGAAGATTAAAGGTGTAGTTAGTAAAGATAAGAGAAAGGATAAAAATCTACAAAATGTTATCATTAACGAAAAGGTTAATAAGAAGCATGTCAAGTATCAGTCTTCCGCTGTTCCATTCCCATACGAAAGTAAAGAACAATATGAAAGATCTCTACGGATGCCAATCGGTCAAGAATGGACTTCAAGGGCTACGCATCAAAATATGATCAAACCAAGAATCATGACCAAACCGGGTCAAGTCATTGATCCATTGAAGGCGCCATTTAAATAAGATCCTTTGCATCCTTGATATATCTGTATAATAGTAACACATCCATATATAGTGGCATTTATATTAAAAGAGAGCTACCACTCTGAATTCAATTAAACTCTCGAAACTAATTTCAGGCTTCGCATAAGGAACCTTTCAGATTGGTCTCAAGTTATATGCACTAATAAATGATTGTCTATACTCATTAAGTTGAAATATACCTTCTTGTGCATACAGGACAGGTGTTTTCATTTAATACACTTCTTGTAGTTTTGTTTATTATCCTCTATCACTGTAGAAATGCGTTAGTTGTATAAGAGCCTGCAGATATTCATGCCGGTAATTATCATGATTGAACTTATATTCCATACTTCCCAGTTTGGTAAACAGATAATACCAGGAAAAGCTTGTTATATTTACATTCAAGGCCATAATAACGATGTATCACATAAAGCGTTTTGCTAGAGGAGCTTTGGTCAAATATACTGTGTTACCTCGTGAAAGTGAACAGTTGAATAACAGCTAACAAATATTACCTAATGAGACAGTGACATATGACCAGAGCATAAACCTGCTAAAAACAAGAATAGCAATGATTCGTAGTTGAAAACTAGTGACAAGTTAACAGTAACATACCTACACGTTTGTGATATGTTTGATTTTTGGTACCTTTTTGTATTGAAGAGAACTAATATATATGGGGAAACACTATAAATAAACCTAACAAAAATCCTTAATACGTAATATTGGAATAGATTATAACTGAGAATATATGTATGTATAAATCAATTATATACAGGAAAAATAAACATTTTTGTATAGTTTCTTTTCAGCAACATGTTTATTTATAAGATTGTGGTTGATATTATACCTTAGCATCTGCATTATCATCGTGTGGCTTTTGAGTAACCTTTTTTTCGTATCGTTTACCATTCATGTATAACGTATATATTAGACCACCACTCATATATAAAGTACCACCAACTAACGTTAAAACAGTCAATCTGTGTAATGTATCAGTAACTCTAGTATACCAAGCGTATCTTGCCATCTTAATATAATTAATTGGCTGTTATTGATTTATAATATAAAACAAGCAATGTACTTAGGGAGGTCTCTTAATAATACCTGGAGTTTATTATCTCTTTTTTTTTTTTTTGGATTTTCGGCTATACATTGGGAACTATCACCTGACGTACTAAATAATGAGAGTTTTTGACAGTGATCCCATTGTGAAGAACATACATACATATTTGGACAAAGTTTTCGTTTAGAATAAACGTACCTATTGTAATTAAAATATAAAATATAAAATGTAAAAATAAAATATTAATTAGACTGTGTGTTCAGACTCCTAACGTATTTAATTATGAATAAATCATAGAAAATCCCCTCTTTACAAGGTTTTTGACATTCTCTGGATATCTCTTATAAAATGGTTGTTGTTGTCTACCAAAGAACCATAAAGTGTTATCCTTAGCAATCTTTACAAGCTCATCCTTCTTCGCTGTTGGCTCAAAATCTAAACCAAATCCTTTAACATATGATACTAGATCATCGGTTGACCATGAATTAAATGAATTTGTGAGTGAAGAAGAGGCGTCATCCTTAAGTTTTGAAGCCTCCTGTTCCCAACTTTCAAATTTCTTTACAAAACTGTCACGGATATCAGCCTCCGTAGATTTTACATCATCTCTCTTTTGAAGGGACCAATTTTTTAAGTCATTCATCATCTGTCTTGGCATTAAGCTCTCCTTCAATTCCAACACAGGTTTATATCTGTACTGGAATACCAATTCCTTTAGCTCCTTCCTAGTTGCAAAATATGGGTAGTCCACATTACGGGAGTCTAAGTAATCCTTTAATTTCTTCTTTGGCCATTGATCAATACCTACTAAAAAGGTGTCATCAATCTTTTCGCCAGTTATCAGAGCAGACTTATCGACAAGGTTGCTAGCTGCCTTTACCGACTTACTAAAGAAATCCTTAACATATTCTGGACCTTTAGATAAGAAAGGTGAAATTTTCTCCTTGCTGGCATCTAAATACCACTGAACATCATTCTCCAAAGCCTTACGATTCTTTTCAGCTGTATCAACTAAATAGTCATGAGAATCAGCAAGTTTTTCATTAATGTCAACATTATGACTACTTAACCATTTTTCAATATCCATATTAGACCAAGTCTTAAATATGTCCTTCTTCAATTTGCCAGACTTATCATATAGTTTCTTATTTGCCAAATCGAGAGAAGATAAAACTTTATATCTCTCATCATCCACACGGTTGGATATCTTATAGATATTCTTCTTAACTTCACGTAGTAATTTATCCCTGTCAGAAATAGATTTGTCGTATTTGACCTTGAACTCATCTAACCAAACCTTAATGTCATCGGTAGACCAGTTTTCAAAAAACTTGTTGGAGGGGTACAGACCAGAACTTTTATAGTTCTTTGCAATTTTGTTGTAATTACTCTTCATCTTTGCTACCAATTCATCCTTTGTTTCCTCTGCAGTGGATGGGATATTATTCTTTTCTAATAAAGAGCGTAGTTGACTATCAGACCATGTTTCAAACAGCCAATTAGAGATAGGTTTGGCATTATCCGGAATCCAAGAGCTGTCATCTTTCTTGGAACTCCAAAAATTCCAAAAGGAGGATGAAGGTTTCTGGTTCTCCTCCCAAATTTCTTTTGCACTATTTTTCAATTGATCCAAAGTTTCTGACGAAGTAACCTTTATATTTTCCTTTTGGTCTTGTAAAAAATCAACTAGATCGTCACGGCTCCAATCATTGGTATTAAAAACTGCCTGTCTAGCAATAGCAACATTTACTAAACCTATAATAGCTAATCTTGAAATTTTCATTGTATTTTAATAAATGATATATATGTATACTTTGCATTTATTATCAAAGGACCAAAATATAAAAGCAAATATTGTATCTAATGTTAGGAGTTTTTCTCTATATATACCATTAGATGCAGATAGATATATAGATACACATGGTCATCTACCGGATTGGCCAGAACTTGTTAGCTACTTTAAATGGAATGACCACTTATCGCATTCAACTTCGCCTAAGTAAAAGTACCCTTCATACTCCTCGTCTAGTACCCTTTAGTACCCCTTCGACTGAAGTAGTGATGCGCATCGCGTTAATTACAATCTAGTTGTGATATCAGAATGATCATACTTTATCAAAATTTTCTAAGTAAATAGTATGGCATATGAGAAGCCTTTCGTAAATATGTTCCTCTATGACGTGTCTATCTATACGGTAGCCATGTCCATATTGACTTACATATTATTAGTCGCTGCAAGTTTAAATTTGGTGCGGGTGCTCTCCGTTGATTTTAAAAAATTAAGACAGGATTAACTAGGGTGCTAAAGAGGGTCATCGCATACTCTGAAATAATATGTAAATCACCCGCAAGCATATTTCACTATAATATTTATTGAACCAGTTTATGTGCTACGACAATAACGATAACTCTTGATTAGACACCGGAGTTTTCTATTGAGCTTCTCAGATTATTATCGACTACTACCTTATAATAGAGTTTCGAGAAATTCATTTCCAAAGTTAAAGGTTGGATTATACTAATGAGGAGTTAATTATTAACCTACTTGTTACTCAAATTGTGCATTTGAGTATTAAATATCCCTTAAGCAAACTGGCTTTTTTGGTTTTGTTATTAACTGACGTAAAATTTATGCTCGATGAATATTCGAAAATAAACGTAGTGGTTAATGAACCCTAGTACCTAGTATATATCAAGTGGATAGTCTAAAATCTATTATTTGAGCCTCATGTAGCCTTACATATGCCCGAGTTTTTAATAGAAAGGAACAAAGATGGAAGTATTTCTGACCTTCATGAAGGGTATACGAATCCTCTAAAACTTTGCATATCAATATAGTTTCTAGTTAACTTCAGTTTTATATCGTTGGGACATTCGCGATTGGAATTTATCACATTAAATGCATTAACAATTGAACAGGATATCGCATCGTGTTCAGTACCCATGTCTCTCAATATTTCTATATGGTTCATGTTAGTTCAACCTTTGGTTAGAGGTTGTCTTATCGAAAAACACAGGAAGTAGTGCTCTTTTATTATTCCCGTAGGTAATATTCGAATTAATACAACTACATTCATTTCCTTTATTTGGTACTCCTCCATCTATTTCGACAGTTATTCTGGGACTAATTGCATGATAAGCACCAAGTACTTCCATTTCTATGGCACAACTTTGTTTTCTTCTTGTTAAACTTAAAATTCAGTAGGATAAAGTCCATGTAGGCTTATTTTTTTGAAAGGTTTGCCTTTATTATTGAAGGACATCTGTAGATTGAAGAGCAAGATAGTCAGAGGCTTGGCGACTAGTGTAGGAGTCTAAGTAAAGGTTGAGAATAAACTACCAAAATGGCTCCTCGGAAAAATCACTCTCTAATAAACTACAAGATACATGTAAGAAAATTGATAACGAAACTAAGCAATTGAAGAGGGCATTAGAGCGTTATATTTATATACCCGAAGAAGCTTAAACACTTTGGCGACGGAAAATTGTTACCTTCTCTCAGATCACTCTTTTGACTTAATTTGTCTAAGCTTCTGAGAATTTCTACGATCAGGGCACAAATATTTTACGGCTTCGTTCACTCCAAATATACTAAGTATCAGTTATGAACTTTTCAAAGAAGATCACAGCAACTTTGATTTTATGAGTTTGAAATTTGCTCTAATGATAAATAATTGAATAGTATTACAAGCAATCCGCTTTGAATATTTTATACTTTGCATACCCTATTTAGAGGTTGTATTTTAGAAAAAGCATACGTTTAGCGTCAATAAATTCGTAATCGTAATCAATTCGGGGGGGTTGCTGTGCCCAAAGATTCTATTTCGAGTAAGCCTGTCCTCAGGATAGATATAGCTTCGCTTCAACCAAGGTCTCATTCACCTAAAGTTGTTTTCAAAACTATCTGGATCTAAACGCCTGCCATGCTTTCCTTTGCAGTAGATGTCGCCTTTGATGGATTTCTTGTTGCTGAATGACTGGTATTCTTCATAGCCGTATAGTAAATAGTTCTGGTCCGCATCTCCACCAAAAAAATTCCCATGTCAAGCTTATTCGAATGAAACTCGTAAGTATTGGAGTGCTTAAGTATAAGAATAATTTAGGCCAAGCAAGGGTTGAGTTCAAGCTACAAGCGAAAAATCTGGTTTTCTCGATTATATGCCTTATTATGGTATAATAAACCATGAAGATCAGATGCAATGACAACAGCTAGATTATTATATACTAATACAGAGATTCTTAGACGATGTGATATTTTGTAATGTCTATCCTTTTTTTAAAATTACTGTAGTTAATACTTCAGTTAAACATATGCTCACATTAATACTATATGCCTTCAAATCTGCTGCTTTTTATTTTACCCTGCCTCTTCTTAGCTACATATGATTAGTCACATGATTATTATCCGGGTTATAAGTTCTCTCTTTCTGATTTTTCAAAACTATCTCGAAATTTTCAATGTAAACATTATCAGTAAATTAATTGAAGCGAAAAACTAATATAATGAGTGTGAAGGATTAGTTAATTTATAAGGTAACAAATAATTATATATCAGTTAAAAATATATCACTATTATAATGTCAATGCATAATTCGCCATTTCCTAGTGGTACACCAATCGGAAGCAGTGATCAATTGAATTTTATGAAAACGGAAGGCTCAGAAGTCGTAGATCATACATTTCAATCAATTATTCCAACTCCTATTAGAGTCACAAGAGAACAAACAAGCGGAAATGCAGTTGCAGTTGGTGCTACTTCAAAGAATTCACTGCAATATTCACTATCCAATCTAAATATTTTCCAAACATTACCTAAAGAGACTATTCGTGGTGTTGATGATTTTACAAGAATGAAAATGTCGTTAGTTAGTGGTATCCCAGAGGAGACCAAATGGGCTTTAAAAAAGTATCTAACATATAGTAACAAAGCTCCATATATGATTAGTTTGAAGAATTTACCTGATCTTTTACCTCTAATAGGAGTAATTTATTTTGGATCTAAAGCAATATGTCATGAAATTCAATGGCCCTGTGGTACGGGATACGGAGAGTATGAATGCTCTACAGACCGGTTTAAATAGTTTATTAATTGTGAGAAATCTAGCACAAGATACTGAATCTTTACAAATTATTGTCAAAGATCAAGAAATTAAAGATTTCTTGTTGTTTGAGTTACAAATATTTGAAAAAATATGTAGGTCAGATAAAAGTTTTCAATTATTTGAAACCAATAGTGCATACTTCAATGAATTAATTCATTATACTTTGGATTTAATGGAGGCTGTTTCTTCTTATATTGCACCTGCAAGGAAAGATGACCCATATTTTCAAACATTAGTTTCTATTTTGAAATATACAAAGGATAGAGCTATGGTTATCTCGATTTTGAGATCACTTTCACGTCTTTTAGTTAGATCTAAGGCAGATGAGGAAAGTGCTGCTGATAATCTAGATCAAAAAACATTATCCTTGATTGTTTCATTATTATTAATAGAGTATGATTCAGAATTAATAATAGCTGCATTTGACTTCTTATATCAATATATTTTACCAGGTAACCAAAGAATTGAACAGTTATTTAAAGATCCTAAAAGAGTCTCCATATTTACTGCTGTCTTACCAAAGCTACTAAGCTATAATATCAATGGTCCAGATTATTCATTACTTTCTAAGACAGAGATAAAGCTAATTAAAAGGTTAAGACCTCCTGCCCCTAAAGAGGCACCCCCTATTGGAAAAGAATTGTTCGAGAAGTTACTTGAATTAAATGAACCAACCAGGTCAACTGCTTGGTTGAGATGTTGCTTTGAACCAGTAGAAGATTCTGAATTTACCCAGATTGCTTTATGGCGTGCATATGAATCTAAATTTTCCCCACCAGTACGTGAATCGGGTAGAAAACTACTACCTGCGGTCGAGTTTATAAAAAACGTGTCTAACGCATTTAATGATGCTTCTGCTATGGTTATTACAGACTCATCCACAGGTAAGAAGAAGTTCGTTATCAAAGGCATTCAACCTAGACCAAGACCTCTAAGTATAGAGGAGGGTGAAATTGCTTCCAAGAATACTATATTAGGTTTACAATCTAAATTTATAGACGACCCTAAGAAAATTAGGGAAGCCTCTCAGGAGCCATTGCCAGAAGTTAAATTCCCAACGTCTTTGTCAGAAGTTTCAAAATCTGCCTCTACTTTCCTTTGTCTGATTTCTAATGATAGTAAAGGACCAGGTATGGAAGTATGTAAGATCGTCAAACCTGTTGTCTTACATGCGTTATCAGATATCCCTCCTTTGACAGCAGCTCTTTCAGAATATATGGATAATACACCAAGTATATAACCATTAATTTGAGATAATTGAAAATGAAAGTATTATCATTATTATTTTTTAGATCATTAATACAAGTTTTCAATATTTCGTCGATGGAAACTTTAATAAAATGACATGTATTATTTATGACGCTCTTAAGAATATTCTATAGGATGCATTATCTTAGTTCATCCGACAATCAAAGTCTATCAGTTTTATTATGTAATATATATGCTAAATAGATTATATTTGCTCAATTGGGTATTTAGTTAAAGACGAAAACTTGATCGTCACCATTTGATTTAGTACCTTTGACATTCCATCCCAATTCCTTGGCATGAGTTAAAACAGACGCTTCCATGGCAGGTGGGCCACAGATAATCAATCTGTTGTCGTCTGACGCAGCAGGTAAATATCTCTGCATCATTTCTTTGGAAACTACACCAACTTCACCTGGCCAAGTCTCATCTGGCTCACGTAATACATACTCGACCTTAAAATTTGGATATTTTTGGGCTATTTCATCAATTTCATCTTTTAATAAAATATCATTCTCAGTATTATTAGCGTAAAGTAAAGATACCTTCGTTAAATCTTCTGGAACAGTAATAACATCATTCAGGATTTGTAATGCAGGAGTAATACCTGAACCACCAACAACCATAGCAATTTCTTTAGCGCAATTTGGAGCATAATTGAAGTTACCGATTGGCCCCTTAACTGCAACAGTTTCACCAGGTTGTAAAGCTGCAAATACTTTCGAGACCTTACCATCTGGGTAGGATTTAACTAATAAATCAAGGTGACCTTGATCTATTCTTGGGTTAATTGGGTTATAGTACCTAACTTCGTCAACGCCATCCACTGAAACCTTGACAGCAACATAGTGTCCTGCTGGAATGTTTAATGATTCCAAGTGAGTCTTCAATTTGAAACGGTAAATAGCTGAGTTCTTGGAAATTAATGTTTGATCCTCTAACTCTAAATCGGACCATTTATTTTTGAACACAGATTGTTTTCTATTATAAGCAACAAATGCTTTCACTGCTAAAATTGATAATAAACCTGGAATTGCTAATAGAATCCTACAATCGGAAGACATGTAAGATAACAAAGCTGAACCAACAACACATAGAGCTGTTGGTATAACAATACCATGTAAAGGCTCGTTCAAAACATTTCTTTGATTTTCTTCAGTGTCAGTCATTCTTAAATGTTTTCTCGAATTATATAACTGAAATAACTGGTCGAGGTATTTTAAAGAACAGAATACCGAATATCACAAAGATACATAAGTTATATATAAATACAAGTACTTACTAATCGATGTCAATTTAACACTGTTTTTCAATAAACAAAAAAATTCGCTCGGCAAATGATAAATCGATGAGCTATCTAATTTTCCATCCTAACAGCTATACTAAAAAGCTAAATATTTTTATTATATATATATACTAATATATATATTTATACATGCTATATATGAATGTATTGGTAAGATAAAGTACATCATTAAATAGGCTCTCGTATTAATTAATTTTTATTCTTAGTTACTACCTTCTCAAAAATTGAGATTTTTATTTATTCTTTGGAAATTAGAGAATTAGAATATCTAGTATTCGTCAGTGATGGAATCAGCACCAACTTCAATATAATCTCTTTCCAGAGCAGCAAGATCTTCCCTAGCTTCAGTAAATTCACCTTCCTCCATACCTTCACCAACATACCAGTGAACAAAAGCACGTTTTGCATACATTAAATCAAATTTGTGGTCTATTCTATTCCATGCCTCAGCAATAGCGGTTGTATTCGAAAGCATACAGACAGCTCTTTGAACTGAGGCCAATTGAGATTGTTCGGTAGCTGTTGGAGGTTCATAGCAGATACCGATCTTGAAACCAGTTGGACACCAGTCGACCATCTGAACGGTTTTTTTATTTTTAACTTGAGCAACAGCAGATTGAACATCCTTTGTCACAACATCACCCCTATACAACAAACATGAAGCCATATATTTACCAGCAGCTGGATTACAGTTGACCATTTGGTTACCTTGCTCAAAACAAGCATTGGTAATTTCAGCAACAGAGTTAGCTTCATGGTGAGCTTTGTTCTTTGATAAAATTGGAGAATATGAAACTAATGGGAAATGAATTCTTGGGTATGGAACTAAATTAGTTTGAAATTCATTTAAATCGACGTTAAGAGAACCATCGAATCTTAAAGAAGCTGTAACTGAAGAAACAACTTGAGCAATTAAATTGTTTAAATGGGAGAAACTTGGTCTTGGAATGTTTAGATTTCTCTTGCAAATATCGTAAATTGCCTCATTATCGACCATAAAGGTACAATCAGCATGTTCTAAAGTGGCATGTGTAGTTAAAACGGTGTTGTATGGTTCAACGACAGATGTGGCAACTTGTGGAGCTGGATATACTGCAAATTCTAATTTAGATTTTTTGCCGTAGTCTTCAGATAACTCCTTCAACAAAAGTGACCCAAGACCAGAACCAGTACCACCACCTAGAGAATGGGTAAAAAGGAAACCTTGTAAACCATCACATTGATCAGCAACCTTTCTGATTCTGTCGGAGATTTCATCAATCATTTGAGTACCTACAGTGTAATAACCTCTAGCATAATTGTTTGCAGCATCTTCCTTACCACTAATTAGTTGTTCTGGATGGAAAAGATCTCTGTATGGACCATTACGTACCTCATCAATCACATTTGGCTCTAAATCAACATAAACAGCTCTTGGAACATATTTACCTGAACCAGTTTCATGGAAAAATGTAGAAAACCCTTCTTCGCCCCCCTTTGGTTTATCTAAACCTTCTTGTAAATAACCATCTGGTCTGATACCGTGTTCCAGAGAATACAATTCCCAACAAGCGTTACCAATCTGGCAACCCGCTTGACCAACATTTACACTAATAACTTCTCTCATTATTGTTTATCCTTCTTTGTATAGTTGTTTGTTATTTTATAAAACAAATCTGACTTGTCGAGTTTTTAACTTTGAATATTTTTTGATTTTAATTGTTGTTTACATTTACAAGGAACGCGTAATTACCAATTTTGGTGTGAACTGAAGTGAAACAAAGTAAAAACAGATAGATAGAAATTAGGTTTTGATATTAAGAATGTTCATGATTATTATATATAAACTTTTATAGATGTTTATTAATATGTTTAGTATACAAGGAAGGTAGGTTTTAGCTAAAATGCAAAATAGAATGAATGAAGTAAAAGGCTCGTAAAAAACAAAAAGTTAAGGATTGAATATGCTTGAAGTGCATCGAATTAAACAACCTCCTCTCTGTATGAAGAAGAAGGAGTTGAATGGGCACCATGTGTAGCAGGTTTGTAATTTCCTGGATTAACTTCATCGTGATATTTTTCACTGATTTCTTCCAAGGTCATTCTCTTAGTTTCTGGAATTAATAAAGTTAGGAAAATACCTAGTAACATGAAAAGTGCGAAAATTTCCATGACATGAGGTAACCAACAGTTTGCTTTCTTACCATCTCTTGCACAGTTATGGTCAATTAAGGTACCTAAAGCAGTTTGGGCAATAATAGCACCAACTTTACCACAAGCTGCGGAAATACCATGAGCTGTAGATCTGTATCTGGTAGGGAAACATTCACCAGGGACAATAAAAGTAGTAACATTAGGACCAAAATTTTGGAAGAATTGACAAATAACGTACAATGCCAATAAGCCATGATCACCGATTTTATGATAAGCAAAACCAATGACACAGAATAAAATGGTTAAAATAATGAATCCCATTAATTGAATTGGTTTTCTACCAATAGTATCGATAGTGAAAACAGATGCCCAGTAGCCAGGTAAAGAACCAGCACATATTAAAATTAAATTACCAACAGCAGAGTCGTACAGTTTTCTGTAAACATTCTTGGAACCTGCATAACCAATGGTCTGTAAAATCACAGCAGTATTTAGTGACAAACCGTAAAATGCAACATCTAACATAAACCAGGAACCGGCAGTACCAAGTAAGATCTTACCGTATTTCCATTGACCAAAATGTCTGCAGAAATCTTTGAAGGAAGCCTTTGGTGGCCCTTCAACTTCGGCAATATCAATTTGCTCAGCAGCTAATGATGAAGAAGCATCATCATAGCCTTCGTTTTTCATATCTGGGTTAATTTTAGTGCGATGAATAGAATCAACTTCATTGACATCCACATCTAGATGATATCTTGGGGATTCTGGGATAGTCAATCTAAAATAAAGACCAATAATACCTGGAACGGCACCTAAACCAATTAATATTCTCCACATTTGATCACAGGCCTTTTGACAGACAGGGCCACATTCAGCGCCAGTGTTAGCGTCAATTAATTGTGGTTTGTAAGCGGCAACTAAAATCAAAGCGATAATACCCCCTGCAATTTGACCCCATGCTTGATTAGCAAAGACGGCACCCATAATTGCACCTCTCCATTTAGTAGTAGCAAATTCCGATGTAACGATAGAGGATAATGGATAATCACCACCAATACCAATCCCCATAATGATTCTATAAAATGTCAGGACCGCGACAAAATTAACACCTGGAGCAGCACCCAAAGTACATTGGAGGATGGCAGTCACAATAATTACAATTAACTCTAAACCATAAATCTTCTTACGGCCAAATACATCGGCTAACGTACCAAAACCAACTTGCCCAATAACAGTACCAACAGAGGTAGAAACTTTTAATAAAGTTGTTGTAGAACTTGGCATATTACCTTGCCAAAAAACATATGACATCATTGAAATACCTAAATTAATGGCAAAGATATCATAAGAATCGGTTAAGAAACCAACACCTGCTACCATAATCGTACGCACATGCGACCACCCAAATGGTGCTTCATCAATTTTTTGTAAAGCTAATCTTCTTCTTTCTAACGGATCTTCAATGTGAGCGAAGTCGTTAATATAGTTATGGAAAGCGACATTACCACCAGTGGTGACGTTTTGTTCAGTGTCTTTCATCTATGAGTTTGGGTTGTTATGTTTACTGTTATGTTTGATAGATTAACAAGGAGTAAGAAAATGAAGGTGAGACACAACAAGATAATATCTTATATACAAACTCTTATATATGTATAAATATATGGACAGGCGTATATAACTCTACAAATCAAGTCTTCATCAAATAATGGATTACTCACACACGTGTATTGAATGCAATCAAACTATTATCCTTAATCACTTATGCTTTCTATTAAGATAACATACAAAAGTTTATTTTATGTTCACCATAGCTATGATGATCCATTAGTTTCAGTTATCCAGGGTATAAATCACAAATTAATTAATCTAACCAGATAAAAACTTAGAGAGACGTCGCAGAAACCTTCGCGGAAACAAGTTTGCACACGTGGGAAATCGGTAAACGTGCTGATCCGCATTTTACAGAAATAGCCGGAGATACCACACACTGCCCCATCATGACGGTAAGTGATTAGTTGGTAATTCTTAGGGTAAGGAATACCTTTGTGAGGACTTTAGAGGGTTCCATCATAATCATGATGGTAGCGTTGTTGCTTGCATTCTCCTCTTTCTAATAATGAAGTAAGTTGTCTACAACGAAAGTTAATGTGCATTGTCCGTAACGTGGAAGACAAAAATATCAGTTCAATCCTTCAATGGAAAAGGTATTGCTCTTCTCTTACCGAAATACTACGGATTAGTGAAGGTAGTATCAGGTGCCAAGCATATAATTTGCATGAGAGGTATGGAATTAGTTAAGTAATTCATGGCACGTGACTAAGTAATAATTGTTACCCTGATTAGTTGAAAAATTAATGATTATTGAGCGTGGTGGGATAATAAATGATTAATTAGATGAGCTACTTAGATAATTAAGGATAAAGTGTGGTATAGACTTAAAGTTTTCTTATAGTGTAAGTAAGTTTGTGTTTGTGTATCAGGTATGCCGTCCAATAATAGAAAAAAGTTATTGCTTATGGGCCGTTCTGGGTCAGGGAAGTCTTCGATGAGGTCTATTATTTTCAGTAATTACAGTGCCTTTGACACTCGTAGACTGGGTGCGACAATTGATGTGGAGCACTCGCATTTACGGTTTTTAGGTAATATGACATTGAATCTGTGGGATTGTGGTGGTCAAGATGTTTTTATGGAAAACTATTTTACGAAACAGAAGGATCACATATTTCAAATGGTCCAGGTGTTAATACATGTGTTTGACGTCGAATCACAGGAAGTGCTAAAGGACATCGAGATTTTTATGCGGTCTTTGAAACAATTAAAGAAATACTCTCCTGATGCCAAGATTTTTGTTTTGCTGCACAAAATGGACCTTGTTCAATTGGATAAGAGGGAAGAACTTTTTCAGATTATGATGGGAAAACTAAGGGAGACATCAGCCGAGTATGGATTCCCAGATTTGGTTGGGTTTCCGACGTCTATTTGGGATGAAAGTCTGTATAAAGCTTGGTCTCAAATTGTGTGTTCCATGATCCCAAATATGGGCGTACACCAATCGAATTTAGTTAAATTCAAATCCGTGTTGAACGCGTATGAAATTATCTTGTTTGAAAAGACGACGTTTCTTGTAATTTGCTCATCCAATAATAATGCAACTGATAATAGCAGTGGAACAGCTATTGCTGACAGTACGTTGGACCCAAAGAGATTTGAGAAAATTTCAAACATAATGAAAAATTTTAAGCAGAGCTGCACAAAATTGAAGAGTAATTTTACCTACTATGTTATAAACGATGGAATCTATGTTAGTGAAATTTCACCAAATATGGTCTGTTTCATAGTCCTAAAGGATAATACAGACCCTCAACAATTAATAATGGAAAATATTAAAAAGGCGAAAGAGTTTTTTCAGTAGTAACTCCTTTCCTCTAGCTGCATATATTCAATCTAATTTCATTTCAACTCATCACATAAATATATTGTCATAATTTTTTCAAGAATAAATAATTTGTTAAATAAATATAAGTTATACAAGCCTGTTCATCACATTCCCTTAAAAAAATCTCTCTTGAAGAACGTAAGTTTAATCCAATCCATGATAATTCTGAATCTCGTTCTGGAACTTAATAACATAGCTAGGTATGATACTCTCCAAATATAAAAGGTGAATAGACCACCACCAGTATAGAATGACCTCTTACCATAAGCAATATTTGCTATAGCTTTTTCAGAACCCAAGTAGGCTAAAGCACCCAAGTAACGGAAATTAAATGGCTTAAATTTATTCTCTTCAAATAATAAGTCAACCTTTTCAGTTCTTTCCTTTAGCTGTTTATGGAAGCCAGGAACCTGGGCCATTTTATCAAAGGTCTTTGCCAAATGCTCTGCCTGTTGGTGAGCAACTTGTGCTGTTGGTGGTAATCCTATGAAGGCATTGTCCCCGATAGCGAAGATATTGTTAGAACCCTTAACTTGCAGGAATGGGGTGACTGAAAGTGCTCTTGTTGAAGCGTTCTGTTCAGGAATCTTTTTAAATAAATCGGTTACAATTGGTCTAGCCTTATTACCTGTAGCCCATATCAATGTACCATATGGGATGTTTTCCTCCGTAACTGTTCCATCATCATTTTTGGTCTTGGCAATTAAATGATCTTCCTCTACCTTTGAGACAGCTGTCTTTAAATGTAATTTAATGGATGTCGATTCAAGAACGTCTTGTGCGTAGGAGGATAATTTCTTTTCGAACATATTTAAGACAATGGGTAAAGCCTCAACCAAGTGAATTTGGACCTCTTCCGCTAACGAAGGTAAAAATTTCTTTAGATCTTGACTTACGTAATCTTGTAGTTCACCGGCAGTTTCTACCCCTGTTGGGCCACCACCAACAACGACAATCGATAGTAACCTTTTACGTTCTGGATCTCCTTTTGGCAAGAAATTGGCTTTCTCTAAATTAGATGCAAACTTTTTTCTAATTTCAAAAGAGTTTGGGATTTCTTTTAAGAAAAGACCATGTTTTTCCACACCTGGAATACCAAAAGTATTGGGTTCAGCACCGACAGCAGAGACTAAATAGTCGTATTTGATTTCTATTGGGTGACTTCTCTTCAAGTTTAGATCCTTTGTATTGTTGGTGTCAGATAACTGCGTCACCAATGAGACATCCTCAACCGAGACAGTATTTCTTTCTGGGTTAATTGCAGTTGCCTTTGCCTCATAATATGCAACGTTCCCCTTCTTTTTTAAAGCAAAATTAACGACAGGTTCAATAATGGACTTTTCATCAACTGTACCAACTGGAGTAGATGGTAATAATGGTGTGAAAAGGAAATAACTTCTAGGAGATACTATAGTAACATTGTATTTCTTAGTATCAATATGTTTTAGGAAAGAAATTGCACCCCAACCAGTACCCAAGATAACCACTGTTGGTTTATCATTATACTCTACATCAACTACTTTTGCCGTTTTAAAAGAAGTTGGACCTGTGCCAGCTTTACTGACACCTGTAACAGCAGGGTTAGAGGCACGAGCTAGATTAGCCTGGGTAGCTGTAGATGCTAATCTCACGATCGATTTTGATATCAAACTCGGTGTTTTCTTATTTTTGGACAATACCGATAACATAATGCAATAATATATACAAGTTATTGGAATGGTTATAATTAATTTTTTCCTTCACTTACTTAATCAGCTATTAATTGAATATTTTAATAAGACTCAAATAAACTTTCTTCTTTCTGGCAACTAAAAACTAAAGATCAATTGCTATTCAATTGTTCTTATAAGATATAATATTAATATTTATTTCTTATTATTAAATCAACTGCTGATCTTATAATGAATCTTCTCTTCTCTTTATATCGTAAAAGATTCAAACTTTGAGCCCCCGTAAAGTAAAATATTCAAATTATAACGGCTTTCAAAATTTTGACCAATCAAATAAAAGCGGAGTTCCAGAAGGCTGTTAATATGGTTTCTGACGCTACCATTAGCAACATGGCATTGGTTTGGGTTGTTTGATTATAGATATGGTTGATTCTGTAGTTCAAAGTCCTTGGTCATCTTCTTATATTATTATTGATATTTGGTTTCCTGTAGCTATATTTTATCAAGCGAAATAGTTATTCATGATACAAAATATAAAATTTCAATAAAACAAGCCTAACATGTAATAAATATCTGTATGCATAGGTGAATTCATATTTTAAATACAATCAGATGTATATACAATATAGTTGATGTATGTTTAACTGCATTTGAAGCTAAAATTGATAAGACAGACAAAAAAATACGTGTTCTCTAGGTCAATGAAAGTTCAATACACTAAGACAACCTCCTGCTATAAAGGTCACAATAATCTTTTTTTGTGCAAGAAAATAAAGTTTTGATGACTGCAGTGACCCATGTTTGTTACTTTCAAGTTATATCTGGTGAAAGATTGTGAACAATGTTACATTATTGAAATTCCAGACGGAAGAATGAAGAATGCTCATGTACTCCGCAACAAACATGAAATTTGATCATTGTCCTGCCACATCTTAAAACAGTTTGCCTGCATTTCGATTTTGTATTCTAGTGGCTGCTAACCACTCTGTTTACTTCTTCCGGTAACCCAAAGCAGTGAAAGGTAAACACAAAAAACTTGGTTAGGTTGAAACGGTAAAATAAATAGAAAATTTATTATATAATCAGGAATCATAAAAGTAAAAAGAAGGATCCATTGTTAATCTAAGTGCCGTCAAACAAGTTTACATTCAGCTACGTTGAGGATGTGTACTACTAGTGCTACGCCAGGAAGAAGGATTTTAAATAACAAATCCTCAATCTCGAATCAAAACCAAAATCAAAGCCAAAGTGAAAGCCAAGATCAAGGCCAAACGAATTCCGCATATTATTCATACACACCTAGAGATTGGAAGAGATCGAATGAATACAATAACAATTCCACCAGCAGAACAAATACATTACATAACATGAGTAATAACATTCATCAACCAAGAATCATAAACAACGCAAATAATATTTTAAAAAATTCATACAACAATTATAATAATCAATATCAATTCAGTTATAATACTGTACCTGTAAATGAATACTACAATAACATTAATCCGAAACACAACAATTTGTTCTCTAATACTAACAAGAAATATAATAATCATAATAGCAATAATAGCAGTAATAATAACGGCAGCAATAATAATAGGAAGATCAGAAACGCATATCGCAATCAGCAACGCCAGAATAATAATCAGAATGGAAACAACAAAAAAGTTCAGTACAAAGAAATAACTTCCACAGAAGATATCGACGACCATTTGGAAACATCAATGGATTTAATTAAAAACAGATACTTTAGTAAAGCTTCCAACAGTTTAATTAATTTTGCTGATTTAAGAGATCCTGAAGGAAGATTAAGGCCAATAATTGGAACAACTTCAAAACAAATACCAACTCAAACATACAAACTTTCTACCCCAATTGTCTCTGGTAGAAGTAATTTTAATGTGCTAAGTGGCTTAATCAATAATAAACTACGTTCCAATTATCACAAACTTCAAAGTTTAAAATTTGCTGGTAATAATAGCCTGAAAGTCGAATCCATCAAAGATTTTCATTTTGATTCAGTCAGTAAAATCTCTGAGAAGAAAAGTGTTAAAATTATCTCTCCACCAGCATCTCCAATCGGAACCCCGATAGTTGCTTCATCATCTTCTACAAATTTATTGAAAACTCATCGTCATTTAACCAATACCACTACATATAATGATAGTTTTGATTTAAGTTTCGATGGTAAAGCCATGGATCGCAGTGACATTTTCCGTATGGTTGATTCTTTTAGCATTGCATTTTCTGATAATGATGACACTGGCTTATTGTTAAATGAGGATGATGACGATAATGAGGATGGCAACGATGAAAACAATTTCATTAATAGTAACCATAACAACAATAACAACAATAATAATAATGGGTACCTTAAAGGTCGTTCAGGGAATATTCTGCCTGCCGAAATTACTAGTGTAGGTTTCTAATGCATATGAAAACGAAATGTAATAGACAATACCAAGACATATACTTGCAAACACATATTTTTACATATACCAAATAAGAGTTTACAAAATTTTTCAAGCAACGAAAACCTTTTAACTTAGATTGATATGAATTTTAATTTACTTATTATTTACAATTACATATATACTATCATTTTTCAGTCACAACTCCTTGTACGGTTCTTATTAACAAGATGATCCTTTATCTTTAGTTCCTGATTCTCTTCTCAACCTCAAAACCAGGGTTTGACCTTCTGAGTCTATGTTGTTGAGTTTTTGTCAATTTTATTTTTGTCAGTTCTACATTGACCAACTCTTTGACCTTAAGTAAAGAACCTGTTATTGAAGGAGTGACTCGCCTGTATATAACGGATCCTCTTTTACCAAATCCCAACGTTTTGATAATAATTCTAGTCTTCTTGGGTACTCCAATTAAAGATCTAAATAATGTAGCTTTGTAAAATACCATCTGAATACTATTCTTTAACCCTCTCTCAGTATCTTGTCCATACGTTTCTAATTACAACTGTTTTACATATTAGTTGGATTATAATATTTCTAAACAAAAGTTTCGCTCATGTAGAATTTCAGCCGAATATTTAATATTTGAAGACTTAAGGGTCAGTCCAATAGAAATAGAAACCAACTCAGATTGCTATTACTGGAGACGTAAATGTAGCAAAATTACAAGGATTAAATAAACTATTATATGATGATCAGTTCATCTGATGGTTACAAGCATCAACAAATACCAAGGTCGCAAATAACACCAGAATATTTGGCCTTAATAAGGGCTATACGTAAGAAACGGAAGGAAGAAAAGGAAAGGAATACTATTCCAATACCTTTTCAAAAAAGAAAAATCTTGTATGTTCCAGATGATTTACAACAAAAATCTGGTATAAAATTTAGGTTGATGACTTATAATGTCCTGTCTCAACATATGATTAGACGAGAGAACTTTCCATATTCTAATGAGTCCATAAAGTGGAAGTATAGATCTCAAATGTACATGAATGAGTTTAAATATTACTCCCCTGATATTTTGTGTATGCAAGAAGTAGATGCTGTTCATTGGGACAATTTCTGGGTTCCTCAGTTTGATAAATTAGGAATGTCTGGAGTATTGTACAGTTATCCGAAGAAAGTTCACGGGGTTGCTGTAGTCTGGCAAAAATCCTTATTTAAAGAAGATACCTTGCATCAAGAAAATATTATACTAGATAACTATTCCATTGTAAATGAAATTGGACCAAGAACTAAGACTAAGAGTGTTGCTTTAATTGCATCATTGGAAATAAACCCAAAACTAACAAGAGATGGAAGAATAGGAATAATAATAGTCACTACACATTTATTTTGGCATCCATTTGGAACCTTTGAAAGGGTAAGACAACTATACATTATATTAGATCAAATAAAAAAATTTGAAAGAAATCTTCCGAAAGAAGTGCACTGGTTAACGTTTCTTGCAGGCGATTTCAACTCCCAACCATGTGATGCTCCATATATTTCGATAACATCAAAACCAGTGAAATTTAAGGGTGATGTTTTAACTAATCTCAAAAGTAGTATCGCATATAGGTATTCTGCAAAAAGAAATGAAGGCGAAAACTATTTAAGCAGTGAAGAAGAAACGGAGCTAGAAGGGGAACCAACTAACCAACCAACCGATCCCAGACCAAAAAAGTTTCAAATATCAGCCTTGCAGCTTAAAATGATCCAAAAATTACAAACCTTACATAATAGAATGGATTTAAAGGCATATTCACTCTATGGAACTACATACCATAAACTAGATCCAACCAATCATAATGAAGCAACCGGGTTAGAGCCTGAATGCTCACATTCCTCATTGTATTGGTCTGGATTATTAGACTACATTTTCTATATAGGGAAATGGAACTCAGCCAAGCCAACAGACGGAGAATTACGTGAAAATAATGAGCTTGAAAAGCAATTCACAACTCTTGGATTATTACAACTTCCTTCTGATAATAGTGAACTGCAGTTCAGAGGTCCAGAAGATGGTAAATACCCGAGCGACCACTTGTCCATGATGGCTGAACTTTACATTTATACATAGATCATATAAAGAAGATATTAATATCGATTGTGTAGTTTCTACTCCATTTTACGGAGGAAAGCAAGTAGACTATGTCCAGAGCTAGCTAATATTATTATTCATCTGGTTGTTTCTGATAATATTTTTTTAAAAAATAGAAGTAAATAATATAAATAGTGTTTACTACTTTGTCGCTTTCGAAAGGGTAGGTAGAAACAAATATCCGTTAGATGTGGTCAAAAATTTAGATATGTAGAATATGACTTGTCATATTTAATTAAAAAGCCCTTTCTAGAAAGTGTTAATTATTCTAACCCTAGCAATTGTGGATATTTTTGGGTGGAATAATACTATTTTCGTTCATAAAAAAAAGTCTCCAGGGGGCGAGTCGAACGCCCGATCTCAAGATTTCTTTGTAACAAATTACAGTCTTGCGCCTTAAACCAACTTGGCTACCTAGAGTATCTTCTGATAAATAGTGAAATAATGTTCTCAATTAACTACTATGAAAGAATAGTTTTTTGACTTCTTTGACTTTTGTGAGAAAAGGTTGTGTTGGAATAGACTACATAGTGACAAACATTGAGAAATATTATTTGTCATTACATCAGATGTATGACACATCAATATGAGTCATAAGTAACATAGTGAATATATTTTAATTATTATTATATATATATTTAATAAATTAATTAATACTGAGATGCATTAAGGTTAAATAATTGAGCACTTATTTATGGTGGATCTATTAGATTAGCTGTGTCAATGATGTTTGCTATTGCATTTTTATTTTTATTCACAATTGTTGGAATAGACTACAGAGTGACAGACCTTTTTAAAGTAATATGACATAATATCAAATTCATGGTACATTAGCATTAAGTGATATAATGAATATCATATACCCTAAAAATATTGAGTCCACTCTAGGTTAGGAATTGAATAAGTTTTTATTAGGGCTAATGATTCTTTAACTGAACTTGGTTTAAGAATTTATATATAAAGGATGAGTTGTCACATCTTCTTTATAATATATTCTCTTACTTATTAATACTTATTGTTATATTTTATATAACCAATCGGCGTGTGTTTTATTACCTCTCTTATATAGTTTAAGAAGATACTGCTTATACTCTTAATTAATACTAACTACTAACTTACTAATTATCAACAACAATTATGTTACATATTAAAAATGAATGCACAATAGTCTAAGTTTTTATTAAGTTTTATTAGGGCTAAAGATCTATTAATTGGAGTTGGTTGAGAATTTATATATAAAGAGGATGAGTTGTCACATCTTCTTTATAATATTCTCTTACTTATTGATACTTATTGTTATATTTTATATAACCAATCAGCGTGTGTTTTATTACCTCTCTTATATAGTTAAGAAGATACTGCTTATACTCTTAGTTAATACTAGCCACTAACTTGCTGATTATCTACAGTATTATCAGTTCCTCATTATTTATACTAATATAATATTTAAAACTCAGAAGGATATGGACAAATATCTATAGTTAGCCTCAGGAAATAATTCTTCTTGGTTTGGAAATGTTAGAATGCCCTTTACCAGATTGATTTATATCATAAACCAAATTGGGAAATAAACTTTAATATAAAATAAAATATGCTAAAAATATACTCATGTAATGCAGATTTAATCTACTCTCTACCGACTTCCCGTTCGATAGTGATGTACACGACCCTCAGCTGCTACAGCTGATACTGGTCATCTCGTTGAACTCAAAAGAGTTTGCCTCTGCTAGTCATATTTAGCCTAGTCAAGTTTTAAAGTTTGACATAAGGTGGCATACTTACAATAAGATCACATAACAATAGCTGTATTAGAATCTTTTTAACCACTTCTTTATTTTTAGACAATGTTAACACTAGTTGAGACGATAAAATGCTATTTTTGTGAACTGCATATAGTTTTCCTTATCTTATGCTGGTACCTAATGAGTAACATCTAGGAGGTTCAATACTCAGCTCACAAATATTCTATCACCCCACGCTATCCGCCGCGCCGATTGAAACTCTAACAAATCGTCGCATATTAGATAGTGAATGTCATTATGTTTTTGGGTTTCCTAAGAGAGAGATCGTAAATCAAACAAGTGCTTATTGGGATTTACACTATGAATCCCAATATGTTAACCATTTACCTTTTTCAGTATCAAGGAGAAATACCTTGTGCAGTTAAATAGCAGAAAGCATTATGTCGCTTAAATGATTATTGATGTAATATTAAACCTACGGAGTTAGTGTACCATGGTAAATCTACAGAGTATTCCTATCAAGATTGAATAATTCTGATTTAACCTATATGTATATAATGGTAAAAGAGTAATTCTATCTGCTTAGGTCAGTTCCTGAATACATTTTCTTTTCAAACTTCCTCTTCTTTTTCATGTAATGAATACGTTTCAAAAGAAGCTTAATATCAATCTCCTGTTTTTTAAAAATGAAAAGTAAGAACTTAAACCCTGTTCTTCTTTCAATCCTGCCGCTCATTAGTAGTGTCACCGCTGCTGGGACTATCCTACCTGGACCCATAAGTCCAACTGAAGATATCGATGTAAAATGTGGGGATTATCTAGCTTTGATTCATGGAAACACGCAAAACATTGGTGGTAGTGTTAATGTTGCTGGATCTCTTTTTATCGGTGACGCAGACTCTAGTGATGATAGCTTTTATAGTAATTTTGTTGGCTCAACATTGCAAAATACAGGTGTAATCGTTGTGAACAGCAGCAATTTATCCACTACATCCAATATAAATTGGGCAGGTGGTAAAATTCAAAATAGCGGTAAGATATATTTTGATGGAATGGATGACATTAATGGGAATGCACACACTCTAGTACCAGAGTCACTGGACAATAGTGGTATATTATCATTCGGTCGTGAAGGTGGAACCAATCTTAATAATGCAATTATAGTTGGAAAATACTCTGCTCAAAATGATGGGACAATATGCCTGAACAATACTTCTTTAATGCCAAACACTACGTTGAATGGCAATGGTTGTATTTATGTTGGAGAACATGGAATAGTAAACATAGGATCTATGTTTGATGGGTATTTAGGTATTAACGTAGGTGATTCGCCTACGTTAGGTACTCAAACTGTCTATTTAGCAGATCCTTCCTCTCAATTGATTATTCACGGAAATTATAATGGTATCCCTAAAGTTGCTAATTTTGGTAACTACAATACCATTCTGGGAGGGCCCGGTCAGCTCACAAATTATAGTTATGAAATTAGTACTGGTATTCTTTCTCTTAATTATTCAAGGAATGATATCGCAACGATTTCCTCTGTGGATATTGGTAAGGGTTATGACATAAATAAATTTTTTAACCAAAACAACTACCTAAAATATTTAGATCCACCACCAGCCGAGAGCAACCAAGCTAATTGCATGCCATGTGGAGTTGCACCATGGATGGAAACATCAGATGCATCCTGCCCTGTATCGTCATTCTCTACTAAATCATCTAAGCCATCGGCTTCTTCTTCCATCATGTCATCTAAGTCATCAGCTGCCTCTTCCACTATGTCATCTACATCTTCAGTTGCTTCATCCAGGTCTTCATCTCTAATATCAAAAACTACTGCTATGTCATCTAAATCATTCAAACCATCATCTTCCACAGTCTCATCATCATCTACTACAATATCACCATCTTCTGCCTCAGTCTCACCATCTTCTTCTTCTGCTGTTTTATCCAAGTCGTCAGCTAGACAATCTGCATCTTCATCTGCATCATCCGCGTCTTCATCTGCATCATCCACGTCTTCATCTACTTTCTCTAAGCCTGTAGTTCCATCATCATCTTCCTCCACCGTCCCATCATCATCTCTAGCTGTATCATTAAAGTCGTCAGCAATGTCATCTGGATCTTCTGCTTCACCAAAGTCAACCACTATATCATCCAAGTCTCTATCTTCCCCCTCTGGATCTTCAGTTCTAGTATCATCTTCAGTTGTATTATCCAAGTCTTCCGTATGGGAAGGCTCATATAACAGTTCATCCTCTATGATTCCGAGTATTACTTCTTCTACCCTACATTCCACCTCTGCTACATTGGCCAGTTCAAGAGAGTCGTATGATAACTATACTTCAACATCTCGAGACCTCGATGTTTCCTCACAAGATGTTTCTTCTACAGTAAACACGTCGTCATATATTGCCACAGTTACAGTTGACACTATTCTAACAACTAATTCATGTACTTTATCCCAAAACAATGGTAATATTAATAGTTCTGGGTCCGACTCTAGTTCGAACTCAGGTGCCAATTCTGAAGCAGATTCAACTGAAAACTCTAGTTCTAACTCAGTAGCCAACTCAGGAGCCAACTCCAGTTCTAACTCAGGAGCCAACTCCAGTTCTAACTCAGGAGCTAACTCAGGAGCCAACTCCAGTTCTAACTCAGGAGCTAACTCAGGAGCCAATTCAGGTGTAGATTCTGATGAACACCCTGGGTTGAACTCTGGGTCGGACTCAGGTTCAAACTCAGGCACCAACTCAGGTACTAATTCAGATGCTAAATCTGGGATCAACTCAGGCGCCAACTCAGGCGCCAACTCAGGAGCCAACTCAGGTGTAGATTCTGATGAACACCCTGGTTCGAACTCTGGGTCGAACTCAGGTGCCAACTCAGCTATATACCCTGAAATCCAAACTTCTATTGCGGTAAATAATGGGAGAGGTGCTACTACCCTTAAACAACAAGAATCAACTGATGCCAAATCTTTTATTTTTTCAACTCCGTTATCTCTACAACAACTACAAGGACAACAAACAGCTACTGCAGCTACTGCTCCTAATATTTCAGTACACTCGGAAAATGGTTCCTCTACTAGTTTCACGAGTTTTACAACTCTTTTTGTAGCGTTATTTATCAGCTTGTTATTATAATAAAGAGAACATATATGTGTTTCTCATTTACTGCTATTTTTATCACATCTAAAAACATAAAAGTTGATCAACCTAGCTATATAAAAGAGTGTTAATAAATTATTATTAAAACTTCTCGTCGATTAAAAGGATATAGTAAATCAATAAACCTTGTAAATATAAAACTCTAAGAAAAAAACACTCAATCTGTTAATTACTCCTCCTTTTGTACTTTATTTGGTTGGTTCTCTGATTGCTGATTAAGAAAATTCATTTCGACATTAAAATTATTACAAATAGATAAAGGAAGAACCACAAGGCAATTGGTGTCAGTTCTTCTTCCATTTCACGTATCTTACATTGAGTTCTATATTTGTGTCACTGGCCTTGCTAATGTTTATAACGTATGATAACACAAAAACTAGTAACCTTTTAGTATTATTTACAAAAATATGTCGTTATGCTATCTACATTTTAGGTATCAGTATGAGATATATGACAGTGTTATTCTTCAGCCAATTGAAAACTCTGCGGTATACGAATCTGAAGGACAATGTGAATCATAAGATATTCTGTTCAAATTGATAACACGTTCAATTAGTCTTCAGATATACCTACACCTAAAATCAAACTTGTCTCCACTTTTAAAGTCTGAATTATGGAAATAGATGATTTTGAACTTTCTGTAATATAATCTATTTTGTGTCACATAAGGTCTTTTTTATTTGTTGCTGTTGACTTCCCAAAAATATATAGAAGTTAAATAAAAGAACGTAAACTACATAAGGGTTTAAAACAATTTCCAGCAGTCAAAAACAATACGGTATGGTCAAATAAGTTACGTATATGAGACTGATTTGACAAATTCAATGTAATGAACTCACTTTTCTTCCAAGTAACGCAAACATGAACAGTAACCACAAAAAATTGCTTCGAGATATTCTTTATGCACAGGAGAGAAGTGAAAACTGAGAAAAAGGTAGAGAAGTTTTAGATATTATTATGCAATGGACAGTTGCTACTAAATTATGGCCATCACTTAAGTACTTGCATTAACGAACATAATACTTAACAGTTATATACTATAATATATAATAGTTTTCTACGTCATTCAAAAATCTCTGGAACGAATAGATTGCATAATTAGGTAAAACGAACGACTGTAGCCATATTTCGATTACAATGAATCTAACAGATAGGATATGATTAACTTAAACAAAAACATGTTCAAAGGTTTTCTGAACCTGCAATTACATAAACTGATCTGTTCCATAATCAAACATGATATATTGTTCTTTTACCACTTTCAGTAGTAATTTGCAAGCCAAACTTGTCTAGGCGTGTTTATACGCACTTAATTGAAATTTCAAAAAATCAAAAAAAGAATTAGAAATAAACAAGTAAGTAATACAAATATAGACTAAGGTCCACAGAAAAGGATTATAGTGGGATTTTTTTCAAAGGAATTTAGTATTCTGCCACAATCTTTGAATTTTTGAGAATCTTTGTTACATTGCATTTTTATATCTTAGAGTGCAGTTGTGGTTTTACTGCTAATCAATTTTGAAGACCATTTCACATATTTTTTGAGGTGGATTATTTTGCAAAGAGAATTTTCTATTAATAGAAGTTTGCATAGATGGTTGTGAATTCAAGAAAAAATAATAACTCTCAAGGTTATCAACAGCCTCATCCAGATCACACATATAACAGCACAGATCCAAAAAGTTACGGCTATGCTATGTACCCACGTATAGATAAAATTCGAAGTCAACAAGGAATGATTTCTAATTCTCCAGTTCCCAACGCACCACCAACTCCATTTGATTCTAATTATGGTGCTACTTTACTACCGTCACATTTATTAATGGGGTCTCCGTATGTTTCATCTCCAGATTTACAGCAACCATACTATTATTACCAACAACCCCAACAATTTGGTCCAAGAAAATCAGGGTATAGCTTACATACTAACCCACACGGACGGGCTACCAATGGCAATGATACTCGTACTGGTAAACAATTGACAAAAGATAGCGTTGACGATATCCTGATTCAGGAGAAATCAATGTTGCGCTTATTCGACAAACCGTTCAATATTTCTTATACATTACTGCCAAAAGGAGATGATGCTTACAGAACCAGGTCCTTATTGTTTGAAAATATTGATACAACTATTAGCCTACATTCCTTCATATCTGAATATGTCAAGAGTAATTCTATCGAGAGTATTTATATTGTAGAAAGTGAAAATAAGGATAAACATAGCTTTTTACTAAGTTTTATTTCAGCACAAATATGCCTGAATTTTTATAACAATGTTTTGCAGAGACTTAAGGAATTCAAGATAAATTTGAAATCCGAATCTCTTAATTTTAGTTTTGTTTCTTTGCAATATAAAAATTCATTAGATGAAAATGTAAATACAGGAGAAGAAAACAAAAATAAGGATGATAAAATTTCATCGTATGAACTACCGCATTATCCGTTAGAAATCAAAACAAATGATGCAACTAGATCCATCACCATTGAGTTATCGAAAGAATGTTCCAAGGAACAACTGATGAACGAGCAGCTGCCATTATTAAAGAAAGAAAATGGTAATAATAGATATATTTTGGAGTCTATTTATTTGATAAATGCAGAATCGAAGTATAAAGGATTCCCAAAACATTATGCAATCATTACGTTCTTAAATATTTCAATGGCAACAGAATTCATGGATCTCATAAGGCTTGATTTAAAAAAGTATAACATTAAGAAAACTTCTTTTGTGAATATGTATCCTCTACTGCCCAAACAGGCGGGAAATTTATATCCGATGAGTGCTACCGAGCAAGAATTTGGAAGAAATACTAGTGTTAATAGCCTAATATCATCAAAGTCCTCAATTTCTGTCGTTGACGAAGCCAATTTGATATCTGACAGATTAGAATCTATTGATTTGTCTGAAACAATATTCTCTATCAATCCAAATAAATATCCTCAACCATTTTATTCCGAAGAGAGCGCTCACTTACCCGATACATCCATCTCACGGCCAACATATGTGGGCCCAATAATGGCCACACCAAGGGCTCAGGAAATGTATGTGAATGACATATCCCCATTACGAGAAGACTCCTCTTTGTTTGAAGCAGGAGAAGTAGTAAAACAAGATGATATAAATGGATTCCCTATCGGAAATCTCTCTCGAACACACTTAGCCATGTCGTCCTCCTTTTATATGGATGCACCTCCTTTTAAAATGATGGACCATACAATTACCGATTCACTAGAACACCAATTGAATACGTCTGCCAAAGTGGCTTCTGCCATGGGCAGTGATGCTGGAAACCGAACAATTTATATTGGTAATATCAGTCCGAGGTCAAAGGTAGAGGATATCTGTAATGTTGTCAGAGGTGGTATTTTACAAAATGTTAAATTCATAGAGTCAAAACATATTTGTTTTGTTACTTTTATTGAAGCATCTGCTGCTGTTCAATTTTATGCCAATGCCTTCATCGATCCAATAATCTTACATGGAAACACTCTAAAGCTTGGCTGGGGCAATTATTCTGGCCCGCTACCAAAGTCTGTTGCATTAGCTGTTACAGTTGGTGGGAGCAGAAATGTTTATGTAAGTTTACCAGAATTTGCTTTCAAAGATAAATTCATCAATGATCCAGACTATAAGGAATACCATGAAAAATATTCCTTGCCATCTGCTGAACAACTTCGCCAGGATTTCAGCAGTTACGGTATGATAGAGCAAATTAATTACTTGAATGATAGTCATTGTTGTTGGGTGAATTTCATGAACATAAACTCAGCCATCAAATTAGTAGAAGAAGCTAATAATGAACCTGATAAGTTTTCTGAAAAGTTTTCTAACAGATACAATGGCTTAATTATCAGTTATGGTAAGGATCGTTGTGGGAACATAAATAGAAATTTAATTGCGGGCAAAAATTCTAGGTTTAATAAAAGAGTTAGAAGACCAAATAATAACGTAAGATTGACAAAATTAGAAGAAAAAAGAAATAATGAAGAAAATATCAGACGCGGAGTAACTACTTTTTCAGAACATTCATCCGATCAACGTAAAAGTTCTAACTGTGAGATTAAACAATTTCAATTGGATTCACTTGGTATAAGTTTGGCTGATACCAATGTGGGGCCTTCATTTGAACATAGAACCGTTGAAACTTCACCAGAAGAGGGCAAAAATGACTCTAATGTTGAATTGGATCAAGCAGGGACCACTGAGGAAGATAAGGACAATGATTCTGACGTATATTCTGATGTCGAATTCATAATCAATGGACCAATTCAATCTAATTACTCTGATGGCTCCATTTTAGGAAGGACAGACAATAGTGAAACTGATAAAGAGAGAAAGATTATCAATAGATACAATCAAACATCAGGAAAGCAGTCAAACGGTAAAAGATATAATAAGACTAATATACATGAAGTAAATGGAAACGGCAGAAGAAATCAAAGAAGAACTAATATTGATAGACAAGGAAGAAGCGACAAACACTTCGTTCCCCCATATAAAAATGGCAGCAACCAAAGAAACTCAAGGACAAACAAAAATAACAGGGGAGCCAGAACTATTCCAGGTTCTGATGTTATGGCCCAGTATCTTGCCCAGCTACAACATTCCACTTTTATGTATGCAGCCAACATTCTAGGGGTGTCTAATGAAGAGACTGAGTATTACGATCCGTCTGAATTACAGAACATCTCTGATAAGACCTCAGAATGAGTAGAAATGGTAGCTGATATGCCATTGAGTAAATATAAGTAAGAGACAATTTAAATATTACATAACTTTTAGCAAAAATGCGAAAATAACTGACTATTATTATATCGTGCCTAAATTAAAAATCCACACCATTATATTACCTAAGTTAATCAAAATTTATTTCATTGCTACTGGAAACAAAATTTTTCATTAGGTTGCCGTACTTCCCTTCTACGAAGTTTTCTGGGTAATCGAAATAGAATGTAAACTAAAAGTAATTTTTCAATTAGTAATCATATGCAGATATACAGGGTCTGTAACTTATATAAGGTCGCATTTTCTTCAATATTTTGCAATGTACCTATATCAATAAACACTATGTTTTGAAAGAGAATAGATAGTACGTTAACTATGCTTTCATTTCTCAATTGGAAGAAAAAAGATCCCAAAAAGGAAGAAACGATTGAAAGTGAATCTTCCAAAAGCCTCGATGACATTGCGTGTACCGCAAAGAGTGATATAAACACATTGACAGTAGTAGAAGAAGAGAATTCTATTTTAAACGATGATTGCAAATGGCAGAGGCCAGACTATTTTAAGAGCCAATGTCAAGAGTATATTTTCATTGGGTCATGCATGATGAGCCAGCTTCTAAACCAGGCTGCTACACCACAAACATTAGCTATCATGAATGTGCTGTCTAATTCTTTCAAATCAGAAAGCGCTAAACAGACTTGGTTAATGGCTTCTTTCCCATTGGTTTCTGGCTCCTTCATTCTAATTAGTGGAAGAATTGGCGATATTTATGGCTTGAAGAGATCATTAGTTGGTGGTTACATTTTTTTCATCATATGGTCTCTAATTTCTGGGTTGACATATTATTCACATTCTGACACTTTTTTTATTGTCAGTAGGGCGTTTCAAGGTCTGGGCATTGCATTCATTCTTCCGAATGTTCTCGGTATCGTTGGTAATGTCTATAAACCAAATACTTTCCGCAAAAATATGGTTATCAGTATGATTGGAGCTTGTGCCCCACTAGGAGCATGCCTTGGTTCTACCTTTGCTGGGCTAATTGCTACCGAAAATGAGAAACAATGGCCTTGGGCATTCTATGCTTTTGCTATCGCTTCTGCTTTAAATTTAGCAGCATCTATTTTTACGATCCCTAATAACGTCCCAACAAATATTCATAATCTTTCAATGGATTGGGTCGGTTCATGTATGGCAGTTATTGGATTAATTTTATTAAATTTTGTCTGGAACCAGGGCCCAATTGTTGGTTGGGGTCAGGCTTACATAATTGTTTTATTGGTGGTGTCTATTATATCACTTGTCGTTTTTTTCATATATGAGATCAAATTTGCGAGTTCACCATTACTTCCAAAGGAAATCACTAAGGACAGACACATGATTATGATTCTAGTTGCATTATTTGTAGGTTGGGGTTCATTTGGGATCTTCTCTTTCTATTATTTCTCATTTATCTTAAATTTGAGAGGTTACACCCCCTTATGGGCAGGAGGAACTTACTTCATGTTTGCTATTTGGGGCACAGTAGCCGCCATAGTCGTCGGGGTTTCAATTAAGAAAGTTTCTGCAGCTGTTATTTTGTTCATATCAATGGTTGCTTTTGATGTTGGCTCAATAATGCTGGCCGTTACGCCAATCCACCAAACATACTTCAGAATGAATTTAGGTACTATGATTATTTTAAGTTTTGGTATGGATATGTCTTTCCCCGCAGCATCAATTATTCTAAGCGATGGTTTACCGATGCCATATCAAGGTATGGCAGGCTCTTTAGCCAATACTATGGTTAATTATTCTATGTCTCTATGTCTAGGTATGGGATCAACTGTTGAACATCAGATAAATAAGAACGGTACTGATCTTCTTAAGGGATATCGAGCTGCAGAATACCTTGGGATAGGGCTCGCATCTCTAGGTGTTATTGTCAGTTTAGCCTATCTTTTAGAAAAGTTATGGATAGAACGTAAAGATAGGATGAAGGAGGTTATTGAAAATAAAAACAATTTCTATCATGCATAGCATACTACTTCGAGAGGAAGTGTACATACTCATTATAATATTTTTTATACATTCATTTCTACATTATTGTAATACAGGCTACTTCGGCTTAGTTTATTATTTAAAAATCTTTGTCGACTTCTTAAACTCTCTACGAGAAAGATCAGGTGAAATATATTATGATAAAAATACTCTATATGTATATAAGCCATTCAAATGTATTCAAGTCTGGAATAAGCTACGACTGTAAACTATTAAAGGTGAAACAACTAAAATATTCAGGACAAAATTGAATGAAATTCTGGCCTAAAGGGTTATATTCAACAAGACTGAATGAACTATCTTCTGCCTTCTCTTTCTTTATTGGCTATTTCTTTAAGGTCATCATCACTTGGCTCATAAATGTGCCATATCGTGTAGTGAGGAAGACCACCGACTCTGAAACCCATCTTTTTGGCCATTTTCCCAAAGGCTTCAGTCTCAGCGTGATTTTCAAATGTAAATGCAGGAAATTGAACACCACTGCGGAATATTTTAGCTTTTGCCAGAATAGAAACACCACCAACACCATCTAAATCAGTAACCTCATTTGGATCTCCCTCAGCCTCACGGATATATGCCAAATGAACTCTCCATGTTGCATATTCTGCATAACCTTCAACAATAACATCATCCTCATCTAAAGTCTTCGCCAGATCAAGCGCTGCTTCGGATTCAATCCAAGAATTCAAATCGTAAGGTTGCTCACTGTCTAAAAATTCTGGTAATGGTCTCCAAACATTTGGAACAATGACATCGTAATCTTTAGACATCAAATCCTCGATTACTGTACCTGGACATAACTCCACATCTGCATCTCTCCAATAGACCCAGGAATGATATGGCTTTAAAGCATTTGCCATTAACCAATTTCTTGCTCTACCCATTAATTTTCTTCTTATACCTTGTACTTTAACTGCATGACGATCACTGAAACCTTGACCGATTATTTGTCCAAAATTCTTTTCATATACTTGAACTGAACGGAAAGGTTTGTCGTAGTTTTCATGGAATGGAGGGCTAAATGCTTTCTTCACTGCATCTAAGTAATCTTGGTTCATGTATTTCAAATGTAGATTGCCATTACCCTTCTTATCTAACCTTTTCTTTGCAATATCCATTTCATTAAAAACTTGTGATAGTGTACCATTCTGTAATTGCTTTGAGTATGTAAGTAGTGCATCTAGTGTGTTATCATTCTCGGAGCAATCACTGACCAAGAAAGCTAAATCAATCAATTCATGTGGGTAAGTTAAATTCATTAGATGCTTGAACATCAGTGGAAGAACATCTTCGGCATCTCTTAATGGCACACATAATAAGATATGGTCACGACTATCTTTATTAGGATTACCTCCAAATTGGGTTAAGTCATATTTTTCAACGCTAGAGTCAAATAGCATATCTAGTTCTGCTTGATAACGTTCATTATCTTTTGATGTTAAAATATCATCACCAAATTCAGAAATTAAGTAATGCTGAACACCTTCATCGAATTTTCGGACCACATTTGGATCAATATTTTCAAAATCGTAATTATAATATTCTTTATCTTCCAATTCGACCGTCCTATAAGAACCGTAATTAATATCGATGACCTCATCTACTTGAGAGAATATGAATCGACCCATTATAAAAAGGAATGTAAAACATACTAGGAATCCTATCCACATTACAGGTTTATTCTGTTTTCTTGGCACATAGTGCAATTTCTTATTATGATCTTTTGCAGTCGGTAGTTCATGTCTGTCCTTTTTGTTTCTAATAATAGATTTTAATGAAAAAGCCATTGTGTATGCTTCTAACAGTGTGGGTCAATCAACTGATTTATCTTTTTATCTATATTACAATAATTGAGTGTTCTGAATTCTATGAGAATATGAGCAATTACCAGCTATGTCTATCGAAAACGGCGCAAAATAAATATCTAAAACAAAAAGTTAACTAAATTCGACTACAAAATTATCGAACAATATAAGCTATACCTTTTTAAAGTTCTTAAATACCCTTTGTGGTTGATTAATGCCTGTAAATGCCCGATTTGCATAATCTTGAGTATTCTCTTTTTGTTTTCATTTTTTTTTTTCAAAACTAAAAAAAGAGTATATATGCTTACGTGTAATCCATCCATTGATGACGGATTTCATCACAACACTAATAATGCTATATGTAGTTGTATTGTCGTTTCTGATATAGATATATGCTTATTAGGAAGTTCAACTATATATTCAAGTTGTTGTTCTCATCATGAGGGGGAAGAAACGCTGCCTTCATGATTAAAAAGAAAATGGACAGAACCTTCATTATTATCACTGTCAGAACTACTCGTGTTTTTAGTTTCTGATAAGCCAACCTGAGCCTCTTGTGTTACCGTAAATGTCTCTTCTGGGTATTCTGATTTATTGGTGGTGCTATAATTCGACTCTATTGTTTGGGCCTCATGTTCTACTGGTTTGGCTGATTCGGTTACCCTATTGCCATTACTGAAAGACTGCGTTTCTTCTATTTCACCTATTATCGATATTTCGCTATTCATAGCAGTTACTGACAGATTAGAATCTGATATAGCATTCTCAAGGTTTGGCATTTCTCGTGAAATAATTACTTGTTCAGACTGGTTGCTTGAAGATTCTGTAGCAATTATGGTACTGCTGACCAACTTACTTGATTTATTGTTCACTATATCTATTGAAGGTTCCATTGAAGTTGGGTTTATCTTAAGTTGGTTCTCACTTGCATCCAACTCGTTATGATTATTTTCATCATCACTACTCTCAAATTCACCGAACAAACCCAAATCATCGTTATCATTAGCAGTATCTCCAAGAATAATATTGCCATTCCCATGCGCACTTTTCTTTAGTTTTTCCTTATCTTGCAATTCTCTTAATTCTCTCAGTTTCTGTAGCTTTTCATCTCTTGCATGTTCTGCTATCTCAACAGCTTTTTTCTTATCCTCCACAAGTTTTGGGATCGAGTTAATCAATTGATCAAATGATCTTTTAAGACTCTTCTTAATCTCGATATTTATCTGAAACTGCGTATCGTTTGAGTGGGTCTTTTTGGACAAATTTAAAAGAGGGTTGTATGATTCCTGAAATTGTGTAAATTCATACTCCAAAACCTTATGTCTTGCAATTTCAATGCTTTTATGTGCATATTCCTCAATATTAAATTTAGTTTCATTGATATCAACGTGACTCCTCTTGCCTTCATCTGAAGTAAGCTTATGAATTTCATCGGGTTTACCAAACAATGCTCTAATCTCCTTCGCTGCCAGGTTCAACTCCTCTTTTGAATCATTTTCTGAATGTTGGCAATCCCTATTGGATCTTCTCTGTTCTACCTCATTAATTGTCTTCATTAAGTTTAGAAGGGATTTCTCAGATTCTTGTCCTTCTTGCACAATCCGCTTTCTTATTATTCGTTCATCAGTTATGGCGTTGTTGAATTGAGGTGTAAATTTATATGTATGATCAGGTGGGAAACTTGGCATCCATTCCGGTACATACCTGTTTAATTTATTCGTTGTATGTATCAGCTGGGAATTCTTCTGTTGTTGTTCAATTGAATGGAAAAGTACGGTCGAATCGCTATTATCGTTGTTATCATTATTATCGTTATTGTTAGTATTACTACCATTAGAAACATCTTCATTTTCAATTACTGTAGAATTCTTTAATTCCACACTGTCTCCACTAAAATGATTTGTAATGTAATTAGAAATGCTTAATTCATGATCCAATTGACCCGGATTCAAATTAAATCCACGCAACCATACCTCTATATCTGTTTTTGCAATCTGAGAACGTCTCTGTAGGGTCGACAATCTATGCAACTCGTTGGCCAGCGAGTCCATTTGATCCGCTACAAGAAGACACAACTCTTCAAATGCAATTTTAGAAAATGTTGCATTCATTGGTCTCAATTGAAATGCCAGTGATTTCATTAATAAGTGTTCAATTTGGGGATTCATTGACTTGTGACGAACTTCTTGTGGATCCAACAACTGCTCAGATAAGCTACCAATCATTTCTGATTCTCCACCGTCATTATCATCACTATGCTCAAAACTAACAGTCATGCCAAGCACTGTCTATTTCTCTCTACTATTGTTCAAGCTTCTCTTGTTCAACATTGTTTATTGTAATATGTACATAGATATAATCTTTAATATCATTTACCAGTTCAAAAAAAAAAATCGATTTTAAAAAAAAAAAAAAAAATTTCAATCTCATCAGTATTGTTTCTACAATTTCAGTAAAGGAAGGATAAAAAATTTACAAGATACAAAAGAGGAACTATCAAACTGTGCAGGTACTTTCACAAAGGATAGTATTACATAGAGATGGCCAAGACTTTAGCACAAGGAAGAAAGCCTGGTAGTGGAAGAAAGCCTGGTAAAGGTAAAACCTTGAGGGAAGGCAGAAAACCTGGAAGCGGCAGAAGGCGGAGAAATGTTAATGATGGTAATGTTCAGGCAAAACAGAATAATGATCAGATGGGACTAGGTCTAAATGTGAGCACGCCCAATGTATCGACGACTGCAGGAAGCACCAATAATGGTGATGCAACTACCCCAGATAATTTGATAACAACTAGGGATTTGGAAGCGATTGATGCGTTACGTGAGTTGACACATAGTCCACAATTCCCACCCACATTACCACCATTATCATCTGCTGTTCCAGTGGTACAGAACAGTATAGCACCTCCACCACAAACTTCTATGTCTTCCTCACAAAGAGTAGATGTTCTACCTCCTAAGTCCTTTGGTACACATTCAAGGTTGTTATCTGCATCACCGATTAATAGTGTACCGAGCAACGAGACCAGTATGATATCAAACCTGACGCAACAGCAACAGTCCCTTCAGCAACAACAACAACAACAACAACAACAACAACAACAGCCGCTACTTGTGCGTCCAGTTTTTAGAATGATGGAAATGACGACGAATGCTAGTCCAACTCATAGTAGTGGGAGCTTAACTTTGAATGGTATGAATAACATGAACAACATGAACAACATGAACAACATAAACAACATGAATAATATGAACAACATGAGCAACATGAACAACATGAACAGTATGAATAACATGAGCAGTATGAGCAACATGAATATGAATATGAATTTGAACATGAACATGAACATGAATCTCGGGCTTAACAACAATGCTAGCAATGCCAGCAATGGATCATCCATATATATGCCACATTCAACGTTAAGAAGGCCGGAAGAACATGATCATAGCCAAAATCAATACCAATAATAAAAGCTTTAGACAATCCACCCAAACATCTATAAAACACATAAATAAGTCTGTAACAAAATCCTGTATAATAAGCATCATCTGGACTAACAGTCGACTTTAAATGCTTGCTATTAGAATTGACACGCTTAGTAGCCAATAGCTTAATTACGTTACCCGGTTTTCACATATTAATTTTAAAATTGGTTAGTATACAATAACTTCAGTTCAGTATAATGCAATTGGTTTCAACAATACGGAAAGAATAGGATATTATCAGCAACTATGGATGCATTAGAAGCACGTCTGCAGTTCATACAAGTGTTGAAGAATCTTTATAAGACGCTAAACACTAATAAGGAGTCAACAGACGTTAACTCATCAGGTTTGAATGGACAAAGTAATGGACCAGTTGGACCAGTCCAGTTCTACTTAAATAATTACACGCATCATTATGAGGATTTCCACCAATGTTTGTTAGATACAACGAAGAAGATGAATGCTCTTGATAGACTCCCTGTCTTACTCTATTACTCGATTATTATTCAGACTTTACAAAACATTAAAAGCGAATCATCAATGAAAGTTTTAAATGATGTATTATTGCCTTCTATTGACCAAGTATTCCAACTTATATTACCAAGAGAAAATGTTCAGTCGCTAACGAATTGGTCTATTTGTAATGAGATATTCACCGAATTAAAGAAGAAATTGAATATAAGTACAACAGCTATCAATAACAATCCATTAACGGCTGGAACACCATGGTTTGAACTAATTAATTTTGCTACCACAACGCAAGAGTCGTTTGATAATGTTAGTTTGCTTCTACAGGATAGAGAGATTAGAAAACAGCAAATGTTTGAGTCTTACAGGACAAATCTAATATGTATGGACCCTGTTAACAATAACAAGATATCTTCTGATACAATTATAAACAGGATGGAGATGGATCGAGAACGTCATAAGAGAGCTAAGGAACAAAATTGGTTTGTTGATAGACCAGATAAGAATTTCCTGAATGTTACTGAGTTCAATAATCTATGGGACTCCATAGGTAAATTCAATACCATCGACGCCAGGAATGTGAAAGAGTTAAATCAGATCGCCTCTCAATCCTACACATCGTCCACCAGCTGAAAAACATAGATATGTTAGTCTCTCTTTGGGTGAAATTGTTTAGGTTCAGAAAAAAAAGCGGTATTATACCTCCACACGTAAATAAAAAGCTTATCAAAGTTGATGATCAACTGCTTTTTCAGTCACTCTTTAGCGGTTTTGGCACATTCTCGGTCAAGTAATAAATCCATTTGTCTATCTTTATACCTGACGGACCCTTCATATAAGGCATAAAATATGTTTATTTACCTTATCTTTTATTTTCTTTTTTCAACTCTATACATAAAATACATAGATTGCATTAAAACAATAACATATATTTAACAAAAAGTCATCTGCAATATCACTTCACTTCACATAAATACCATTTTCACCTCATCTCTTAAAATTTTTTCAAATTTTTCATATTTTTTAGTTGAGATTTTCAGCGCTCAAATGCTGCCAGCCATTTGAAAAATAGGATAATTTATATTAGGACATAATGTAAATATTGATTATTTTATGCATACATACACTTATATATATATTAAGGATAAGAACTATCCGCTAATCGTATCATTGCAGAGGATTAAAGTTGTAAGTCTGGCACTTGTGATTCCATTGTATTTGGTTTATTAGGTTTTGAAAAGTCTTGTTGAAGACATTTTACGTAATCGAATACTGTGCAATATAGTAATAATAAAATAAAAGGGTAATGGATAGTGCTCGCCGTCCCCCTTTGAGATCTGTAAGGACAGATACTACAAATTTGTATCAGCCAAGAGCTGGATATCATACTCCAAATAGAAATACCGCGAAATCACCAATTCATCATGATCGTTTAGCAGCGCAATCACAATCTGATTCGGAAGAATTAAAAACTAAATCAGCATCTACTTCAAATCTATTGAGACTTGGCAAATCTGAACTATCTCATGGGACTCATTCTGATATTAAAAAAGTCGAAGTTCCATCTTCGGACTCTTTGTTTCACGATTATGCCTTCAATCCATCGTCGTTTAACAATAGTCAAGATATTGATGATGAATCACTACTCGTGGATGTATTACCGTCATTTGAAATGTATAATGTTTTACATAGACATATACCGCAAGGAAATGTGGACCCAGATAGACACGATTTTCCACCTACATATCAGGAAGAAAGTACGCCAGAGAGTCGCACAGATAATAGTCACACAAGTTTGACTCCCAACGAAAGTACTCCTGGAGATTCTTCCTTAAGACGAGAGACATTTGATCTCAATGATTTACGTCCACTAAACACAGTGCATTATGATATCTCTAACTCCATACCGTTCGATGATGACTTAAATGACTCAGATAATATTATTATCGATAAATTATATAGTCTTCCAAAGTTACAGACTCCAATAGATATTGACATCAGAGTCACGAAGAATGCTTCAAAACCACATTCTAAATCACAAGAAGAATCTATGTTAAAAGAATATACATCGGGAGACATAATCCATGGTTATTGTTTGATCAATAACAGATCAAACCATAGATATAAATTTGAAATGTTTTATGTGACTTTGGAAGGATATATTTCATTAATTGATAGAGATAAAGGTAAAAGAACATTGAAGAGATTCTTAAGAATGGTTGATTTGAGTGCAAGTTGGTCTTATACCGATATTGATTTGAGTTCCGGGATCGACATTAGGACTGGTGAAATTGATAATTATGATGGATCTATTATCGGATTGAAGAATAATAGAATCTTGGAACCTCATACTCAATACAAAAAATTTTTCATGTTTAAGTTGCCCAATCAATTATTAGATGTTACATGTAAGCATGAACAGTTTAGCCATTGTTTATTACCACCAAGTTTTGGTGTCGATAAATTTAAGAATAATTTCAAGTATGCAAACATTAAAATTAATAATGTACTAGGATTTGGACATCAAGGTATTAAGGGATCACCAATCTTGACAAATGACTTATCGGACGATGATATCTCCGTTAATTACACAATAGATGCTAGAATTGTTGGTAAGGATATGAAAACTAAAAAACTAAATATTATGAAGGAACGTGAATACAACTTAAGAGTCATGCCTTTTGGCTTTAGTTCAACTCCAGTAGGCGAAAGAGCATCTCTCAAGCAATTGAATGATCTAAAAAAATTGATCCATGAAAGATTTGACGCTTTAGACAAGGTATTTGACAAATTGGACAAGAATCAACCGATCTTAACATCAGATATTCATGAAGCAGATCTGAGCGGATCTATTGATACAGACACAGACCTAAACTCTCAGGACATTCTAAGGAGAAAATTAGATCAGTTGCATATTAACAACCGATTAGATGATTCACAAAACAGTTTTTCTCGTGTTACTGACATGAAGTATATGGAGCCACTTGAAAATACTGTCGAAGCAGAGTTAAGTTACAAATTTAAAAACAAATACAGAAATAAAACACCACATTTATCAAATGGTTTCCTTTCTGGATTTTTGAGTTCTTCGTCGAACTTATCGTCTGCTTCATCTAGCACTTCTATTTTATCAACAACAACTGCCACCAGTCAAAATTCAAACAAGACCAGTGGTCTCAAATCACTTTTATCACCAAGTTTAAACGCATCTGGGTTATTAAGCCCTGTTTCAACTGGTACAACATCTGTGTTGGCTAAAAATCCTAGCGATGATAAGATATCATCTGCAGTTCCTAAAACAAGTAATGCATCATCATCTCATTATAGCTCGGGTCTGGTTGTCCTTACCTCAAAAATTCCGCAGTTGAGCCTTCCATATTCATCACCTTCTTTGATAAGGAAGACAAATAAACCCGATGCCAATAAGAAACATGAGAATTGGGTGAGATTAACCAATTCTGTTCCGGAGGAGGAGAGAAGCACATTGACACAAATTCCAATCAAATTATCATGCATTCAATCAAATAATGGAACACCTCATGAGCCTCCCTCTATTCATTCTGTCACAACTCAACTAATCTGTCTCACTGGTAGATCCGATAATTCTATACCAATCAAACTTCATACTGAGCTATTAATGAATGAAGGCAGAATGAGAATGATGAAAGAAACTTTCATAGAGTATGAAAAAAAATACAACACCTATAAGCATCGATTCAAGAAGAATGGCAGGAAAATTAACGAATTATTTAATATTGGTAGGACTTTGACTACAGCTCGAGAACTATCCTTCAAAGATTTTATCTCAGATCAAATTAAGACGGATATTGAAAGTTTGGCCAATTTTGATGTTCGATATGATATTCTAAACGATATATTTAAAAAACAAGCAACACAGCAAACAAACAATCATGTTCTTTCTTCCCCATCACACCATCCAAATGGAAATGATGATAATTCAAAGAATTTTAACAGTAAGTGGTTAAAAATGACTGATTCAACATACGAGAAGACAATTAATATCAATTTAGAGTTGGCTAAAGATATTAAGGAAACCTTAATCCCAAATTTTGAAACTTGCCTATGCTGTCGATTCTACTGTATCAGAGTCACAGTAAAGTTTGAAAATCATTTTGGTACAACTAAGATTGATATACCTGTTAATATTAAGAAACTAATAATTTAGTTCTGATAAAATAAACATATGCATATTCATTAGTTTATACAAATGCGTGTACGTACATATATAGACTTAATAAACCTAATAGATTCTTACCTTTTTTTAAAAAAAATACTATTCTTTGTACGTAGCAAATAATTTGAAAATGTATTCATATATACAAGCCTTGTTTGAAATTGACTAAGTACATTTAGACTTTAATACCCCAATGAATGGCACAAACTCCAAATGTTAGGCTTTCATAGCCAGCTGACTTAAAACCTGCTTTCTCAATCATTGATTTGAAGGTTTCTTGGTCTGGAAATCTTTCAATAGATTCTACTAAATACTGATAGGAGTCGTAGTCATTTGCAACAATGGATCCAAAAACTGGTAAAAGTTTAGCCCACTGTTGATAACCTAAATCTACTAATCCATTTTGGATCTTTGAAAACTCTAAGCAATAGAAAATACCACCTGGTTTCAATACCCTGTAAGCAGCATTTAAACCAGCCTGTATATCAGTAAAATTCCTAATTCCAAACGAAACAGTATAAACGTCCTTGGAATTAGAATCAATTTTATCTAATTTCTCACCGTTCTGTATTAAGTATCTAACTCTTTCGTCATTATAATATCTACCAAGATCCATTGCTCGTTTTTCACCTTCTTTTAACATATCAGGATTTATATCAACAACGTCCATACAAGAAACATTATCTCCAAACTTCTTATTAGCATAGTCTAATATACCAAATGCAATATCACCTGATCCGCCTGCTACATCAATAAAATGTAATGGCTCCACAGAATTTGGTCTTTTTCCTGGATCCAACTTATTGATAAAATGATCTTTCCATATTCTATGAATACCCAGAGACATGACATCATTCATTAAATCATACTTCGAGGCAACTGATGAGAAAACATTACCAACAAGTTTAGCTTTTTGCTCTGTTGGAACAACTTTTGAACCAAAATGAGTTGTAGAAACACTAGCTTTCAACAATTTCGAGCTGCTCGAGATAAACCTAACGTTAGGTCCACCAATTGTCGATCTAATCATTATTTTAACTATAATCTTCGAGTTGACAAACAATCGCTTATAGTATATACGTTTTATAAGTTCTTTCCTTGTATTTCTTACTTTAAAGGGATTTATATTTTTTGTCTAATGCATCTTTTTTTTTTTAAGAGCCTGAGATGCCGCTTCTCAGATATTTATGTGTTCCTCTTTAGTGTCACGATCAATGAACAAATATATCAGTTATCATAGTTCATATTTATCGAAACACATAGCGTATATTTAGATTAATATATCCGTTATTGTTTGTTATGTTGTAATGTTTTTAATATTAGTTTTATGCTTTCTTTTGAGTGTTTTCGCCAATTGCATAACATTGCCGCCGATGGTAACAACTGATAACTTGCAGGGCCAAGTCCAAACACAATTAGGAGAAAGGAACTTAGTTGCAACTGAAAACAGCTTGTCAACATATGGCAATAAGCTGGCCATTGGTACGGAGTTATTACCAACAACAGTATTTCCACTAAGAATTGTAACAAAGTCTACCAAGGAAGTGAGAAAGGAAAGAAGAAACAATGTGGATTGGTTTAAGTTACTGACAAGACCATTATCAATCTTTAAGAATATTTTAAAATCATCAAATAATGCTTAAAATTTGAAACATATGCTATTAAATGCTAAGGAATCCTAAAGTCAAAACTAAAGAAAAACCAACATATTTTGCTAAATATCATCAAGTCTGCTTCGCGCTTATTAACTTTTCTTCAACTATATGGTATGTTAGTGTTGGTTCCACTATATGCGTGTTGTGTGCTTACAACAGGCTAGAAGAGGATCGGCAGCGAAACTTAAGCAGCGTAATCTTACGCGTAGTTTCTGTTTTGAGCAAATCCATTTTCTCGTGTTACACGTTGAATTTTAATTTTGAAGTGGTAGAAATTAATAAGAAACCTGATCTGCGTCTGCTCTGGTCTAAAGTTACATTAAGATTCAAGAAGGTAGCAAGTAAGCTTTAATACTATTTTTCAAAGCAATTGAAAGTAACAGTTGCATAAATTTAACAAATAAACTTAGTTAAAGTACAATCATTTTAAAATAATCTTCTCCCCATTCCTTACACCATATTTATGATATCCTTTTCTTTCTATTAATCATATTTAACCACAGCATATTTAAATTCCATCTCATAGACTAGCATATCAGTTACTATTTTAAACTTCATTTAATAATCGAAGAATAAATAATAGAAAGAAGAATACTTAAACATATATATTCCCCTTTGATAAAATTTACACAATGAATTCTGATACATCATCTAATAGTATCCACAACACGAAACTAAGAAATAATCCAGGAAGAGATAAAGAGACTGAACGTGAGTACACAAATAAAAGAAAATCAGAAGTACTGATTGCAGCACAGTCATTAGATAACGAAGTAAAAAATGTTAAAAATTTGAAAAGGTTATCTATAGGTTCGATGGATCTGTTAATTGATCCAGAGTTAGAATTTAGAGTTAATAACAATACACGAAATCCGAATTCAAGGAAGTCTTGGACAGCTGAATCATCAAGTACTTCTGATAATATAATTAAATCAAAAGAAATTTTGACTCGAAAGACTAGTTTAAATATTGATTCACGACCTAATCAAAGTTTTGATAGTTCATTACAAGACGAATATTCAGGTAACGATGACAGTATCGATGATAGCATTGATATCACACAGAGTGAATACTTACATGATGAAAATGTATTGGCTTCTCATGAAAGTAATTCAAATAGAGCAAATTATCCAGCATCTTCACCAAGAAACTTAAGCGGAGTTCGTACTTTACGCAGAGGTCCAAGCAATGTAAGAGAAACTTCTAGGAAGCCGACCATTAGTAATAGAAAGAAAGCACTTGAAGCTGCCAGCTCCGATCTTGCTAATAATTTACTTTGGGTTCCAGCAAATCAACATCCAAACGTTGAACCAAAGAACTATTTGGAGTTAGTTCAAGATACATTACAAAATATCAAATTAGATGAAAATGGAAATGAGTTGACAGAGTCAGATAGTGACATTGAAAGCAATAAAGAAAACATGGAGGAAAGACCGAAACACACTGATAGATTATCGGCCGATTTTAGTAAAAAGCATAGTTCTTTAGTAAGAAAACCATCTCGTCTGAGAACGTCGTATACTGAAGTCGAAGAGGAAAATCCCCAAGACGATGATGGTTCGTTCGATGTTAATAAATCTGGCTTTACTGACGAGGGTATATCAATTGTTGAGGAAGGGTCTGATATACTTGATGCTGAAGATAACTATAAGGATCTCAATTCTAGTAAGCCGCCTAAGTACAACCGTCGTTCTGTTTCTTTAAAGGATATCACAGAAGAATTAACTAAGATTACCAATAAAGCAGGATTAACTGATGGTGATGCTATTACACTAGCTAGAACACTAAGCATATCAGGATCTTTTTCAAATGAATTGCCAGAGGAGGAAGAAGAAATCGATAGAAATACTGACGATTCTTCATTAGATCAGGGTTTAAGCAGCTCTTTTGAGCGAGAAAATAATAACGAGGATGAGCAATTTGCATCCAATATGTTGATGAAAAATGGAATATCAATCCCCCAAAGATCTTCCTTAAGAAGGAGCAAATTTAATACTTATAGAATTAGATCAACATCAGCATCAACTACCTCAAACTCCACATCATTAACATCAAGTGGGACTATCAGAAGAAATGCGACCACAATTCCTTCGATAAACTATACGCCACCTGATGACGAAGTGACATCGACTAGCCAGACAAAAGAAACTATTCATGCTCAAGATTCGCCATCAAAGTATTCAATACAAACAGAATCTGTCGGATCACCTGGTTCGTTCAGCGATTTATACGATCACTATAGAAGTTCAAGCATTGATTGGGATAAAGAAATAAAGTCTAACACACTAAATATTGAAAATGAAGAAGAACAAGATGACGTAACACATGTATCAACTTCTAGAGATAGTAGTTTTCTATCAAACGAGAGTTCCAGTGATAGTGTTCTGTACAAACCAGCCACAAGTAGATCTAATTTCAAAGAACAGTTGGAAACACATAATGATAATAGCAATTTAAAGGAAAGTGTCCAGATAAATAATAAATCACCTCCGGAAAAGAGACCATGGTCGTGGCTAAAGGGTAAATCGGAAGCTAAAGAATCTCAGGAAATCTTTCTGGATAGTGACACTATTAAGCAGGATAGATCATCGGATGTTATAATCGAAAATCAATCGAAAAGCAATCATCACAGGCCAATATTCAAATCCCTATCTGGAAGAAGCGAACATGAACATGACCCACTTCCTACTGACAAAGCAGAACGGGAGTCTAATACTGATCAAGATATAGGCATCATTGAGCAAGGAACAGTGACATCAAAAAAACCTTCCTTTGAACAAAAGATTGCTAAGCTATTTAAAAGGAGACACCACCGTAGGTCATCATCACATACTAGTAATGAAATCGAAGATAAAGATACAGCTCTACGGGAGGATATCAAGCAGAAGGTTTCGAAATTCCGTAAAAGTCCGAAGAAACAGTTAGATTTAGGTCCAGCCATTGTTGTTGACAAAGAGTCGAGCAAAAATTTAGAGGAAAGTACTGATCTAGCCAGTATCCATCACGAGAGTGAACCTTTAGAAGATTCAAAATTAGAACCAAGAATTTCTATCGATAGTCAAGAACGTGATGAAATAGAAGATAGTGCAGACGATCTGCCTGGATTACAACCAGCTGTCAGTGTTACCAGTTTAAAGAATAGTAACAGTAGCTCTTCTGTGTCTGAGACAGTAACTATCAAAGAGCTTGATGAAGACGATTCACAAGAATATAGTAACACAAGTGAGGTGAATGTACAAGATAGGTCAGTTGCCACCGAAGAGTACGAAACCACTGAAGATAATTTCACTCCTACTGCTCAGCCTCTTATTTCTACGCTACCACCCCGTAAGTTAACTTTTGCAGATGTCAAGAGACCAGAACGGGCTAATGCTCCGATGCAATTTACTGATAGCGCTTTTGGATTCCCGTTACCTGTTCTCACCGTATCAACTGTGATTATGTTTGACCAGAGATTAGGCATCAACGTAGAAAGAGCGATCTACAGGTTGAGTCACTTAAAATTAAGTGATTCCAAGAGAGAGTTGAGGCAGCAAGTCCTCTTGAGTAACTTCATGTATGCATACTTAAACTTGGTTAACCATACATTATATATGGAACAGGCAGCTTCTTCCACTGATCCAATGGATCAAACGGAACCCATAGATCAGAGCATTTCAGATGACAATATGGGTGAAACAACAGCTTACACAACTGAACAGAACGAATCCAATGGAACTATACTTATACCAGAGATCTAAGCCATGGTACTTGAAGATCTTTTACATGTACTAAATAAACTATCATCGTTATTATTCCTATATATAGATCATAAGAAACGAAGCATTTTTTTGCTTTGAAAAAACCAGTTAGAAATTTTGAAACTCTTAAGCTCATCTCATTATAGATATTATATCAGTCAGTGGTTACTCATCACTAAGACACTGCTTTGAAAGCTCATAGAGCATACATTAACGATGTCAGACCAAAGGTACCGTATGATGGTTCTTCTTGAAGAACCTCTAGAAGATAAATTTGAGGGTAGAGACGGGAAAGAAGTCAAAACTTCACATGAATATATCGATGAACTTGTATTACCATTCCAGGTTGATGAATTAGATATCCTAAATAACTGGTTTGATAAGTTTGATGCTGAGATTTGTATACCCAATGAAGGTCATATCAAATATGAAATTAGTAGTGACGGTTTGATTGTACTGATGGTTGGAAAAGAAATTGAAAGCGTTGTTGCTCAAGTTAGGAAGTTCGTTGAAGACAATCAAACCATTACAAATGAGGAAGAAGAGGAAGAGAATCATTAGGAGGTGAGTTATACAACTTCAAAAGTTGTATACTTCATTTACTACCGTCTGGGTCGATGGGAACATTTGGCCAAATATGTAGTCAAATACATGCATAAACAGACATCAACTTACAGAATTGTTTCTGTATTTAAATAAATCTTTGTATATTACTAACGTATAGGAAACAGTTTTAAAGATAACCTTATTCTAGCAATAATTAATCTCATATAGCTAAGTTGAATATGTTGAAATCTTATTGCTTGAAAACTGGAAATGCAGCTAACTGATGCAATAATTCCATAATTGGCAATGTACCGCATTTAACCTGCTTCAAATTTATCTATCCTTTTCTCTTAGAGGGATCTATTAACTATTTTGAACTTAAGCTTCTCCTTATTTTCAGCACAACAATGGTTTGACATTTCGAGTGAAAAAATACAGTATGAAATTTAAATTAATCCCCTTGGACAGCTGGCCTAACTAGGAAAGAAGACCAAGCGTTTCGATATATATTCATTTATAAGCAGATATTGAGTTTTAAGATCCAAACAATTAGTTGATTTTTCTGTAACTTTCATTGATTATAAAGTAAAATAAATTTATATTAGCATAATATTACACAGACTTCGCAAAAAGAAGAAGACATGCCAGTGGTACTTGAAGATTATCAAAGAAACTTCCTTGACTTGGCTATAGAGAGTCAGGCTCTAAGGTTCGGTTCATTTACTTTAAAATCTGGTAGGCAATCTCCATATTTTTTTAATTTAGGCTTGTTCAATACAGGTAAGTTATTATCAAATCTGGCAACAGCTTATGCCATTGCCATTATTCAGTCAGAAATTAAATTCGATGTTATTTTTGGTCCAGCTTATAAGGGTATCCCATTAGCCTCAATCGTATGTGTTAAATTATCTGAAATTGGTGGCTCTAAATTTCAAGATGTTCAGTATGCTTTCAATAGAAAAGAAAGTAAAGATCATGGTGAAGGTGGTAACATTGTTGGTGCTTCCTTAGAAGGTAAGCGAGTTCTTATCATAGATGATGTAATGACTGCGGGAACAGCCATCAATGAGGCCTTCAGTATAATTGGTTCCGAGAAGGGTAAAGTCGTCGGCTCTATCATAGCATTGGACAGACAAGAAATTGTTGATGTCAAAGACAAGGAGCGTAAAAGTGCAACAAAGACTGTTAGTGAGAAATACAACATTCCTGTAATAAGTATAGTCTCGATGGCACATGTTATATCTTACCTGGAATCACGTATGGGTCTTGAGAAGAAAGAGCAAATTGAAAATTACCTTCAAGTGTATGGTGCATAATCATTTTGTAATATTTTCCGACACACTTCAGTTCCATCTCCTAAGTGCTCTGGTGCCCTGGTTCCCTTCCATAAATTGGATAATTCAGATAAAATTTTGTTGTATTTCAATATTTAGTGATCTTAGTGGTTGTAATACATTAATCTTTTTATCTTTACTGTTAAACATTAGATTTCATCTTTTTTATATAATATACATTACATTGGTTGTTTACCTTCTGACCACCTTATACTTGTTTTTTGGAGCCTTCATTGGCTTTTCGGCAATCTTTGCAACTGGAGGTGGGGCTTCATATATGGATTTTGTCATTGGATGACCCATTAGGAACGGACTATGTAATGGAACTATATCATTCATTTTGAATCCTTTAACTAATGGAATCTTTTTGAATTCGATATTGTCGAAATCTGGACCGTATGGAACTTCTCTCAACGCAGCAATGGTAGTTGGGTGCTTCTTCATATATTCACCAATCTCTTTCATTAGTTGTCTCTTACCACCTTTAAATCTACTTGCTGAATGAACTAAAGTACCATCTTCTTTTAACAAAACACGAATTCTACCTGGGTTACCAAAATCCTGTGGATGTGTCTTTTCACCTTCAAACACACAAAGTAAACCTAAATTACGAACTGCATCTGCCATTGTCTTGGCTAAAGGATTTTTAACAGCCAGCTCCTTTGGTACTCTCCTTCCTTCTTTATGTGATCTATTGATATCAAAGTAGCATGGGTAAAGTACTTGGAATTGTTTCATTTCTTGTAGGTCTCGTTTAGTTACATGTGTGGTACCTTCCACCTTTCCTGTTTCAGGATTGAAGAAGTTGACCTTGTTTTTAGCATTGGCAGAGTTGTTAGCATTTTGTCCCTGTAATTGTTTATTGAATTCTTCTTGCTCCTTATCCTGACTTCTAACAACGCTTGGTATAATTTTTGGAGCAATCGGTGTCTTTAAGGATGGATCCAATTCAGCTAGATCCATCTCAAGATTATCGATATCTTCATAATCTTCAATCTCTTCCAGTTTAGGCATCTTTTTTTTATTTATATTGCCCAGATAATACGTCTATGTAAGCAGTTGGACAAACTATATTTTATGTTAGACTGTGTGCATTTAATATTTATTTTATTCTTCAGTTTTTTTTCAACGAGCGAGTAATAAATTAAGAGACGACAAAATGAATAATAAAAAAAAATGCTATGCTCGATATATATATATATGCAAAATATCAGAAAGAGATCCTGTTATATAATATTCGAGGCTTCAGATGATTTGATTCCATTTGACCCCATAAAAAATATATCATCTAGAACTAGGTCAAAGGCTTCAAGAAGCAATGACGCATTCAGGTACCTATTCTGTAATACACCATGTACTCTGGTCGAAGCAACCTTAGCATGACGCAAACCCACTACTTTACCAACCAACTCAACTAATAAGGCTTGCAGTAACACTTGCGAGTTATGCTCAGTAATTCTCTTTTCTCTGTGAGTCCTTTCAGGAATCGGTCCATGCTTCCTTCTTTCAAGCGAGCCATTTGGACCCCAAATTGCATCTTCAACTTTCTTCATCAGCTCTACCACTTGCGGTTCTGATCTAATTCTCTGAATCGACTCCCTAACGTATCTTTCAACGGTACTACCAAAAAGTTGTTGCAAAATTATAATAATCGCCCCACCTCTTAACCATACTAAATTCGACTTGTTCAGTGAAAAAACAGATATAAACAAGTCACATATTGGCTTTATAATGGATTTCTGTATATTATTAGGTTCTTCTGCATCTAAGTTTTGTTGGTTGAATAAATTTACTGTCTGATCATCTTCTGAGGTTTTTCCGTAAGCATCATGAATATGTGAGTATGAACCAGACCTACTTCTTCCGTCTTCTGAAGAATTTGTGATAAGTGATGAGACTTCTGAAGTTGGAAGAGATGATTCGTTTACCAGCAATCGGTTATGAGTTTTCATATTAACGCTGAAAGTATCTGTATTAGTCAGAAAATTTCTAAATATATCATCTCGGCACACTTCTGGAATATCTAACAGCATAGACAGGTAACGAGCTAAGGATTGTTTCCTTTCTTCACATAAAGGCTTCTGAGCTATATGGTATTTCAACCCCAAACTATTCTTCTTAGGAAATGTATTTGATTTGATTATTGGCTTCATAGGAATTTTATAATTCTTTTTTAAATAGGAATGCAAATCATAAAACTCATTGAATCTTCTTGGAAGCTCCCAGCTTGTTACTTGCTCGTTGTGTATATGATCAATATTGATGATGTAGTAAACCACCTCTCTTAAAGCGTTTTGAGTTGAATCAATATAATATGACTTTATTTTAATTTTCGTTTTCTTGTATAAACTGTTTGAATGCTCCTGGACAATATACTGCTGTTTAAGTTGCTCTTTATTTCCTAATTCCCTCAAAAGCATTCTCTGTGACTTTTTTAAAAGTTTCAATTGCTTTTGATTGTTTGTCAAATCAGCCTTTAAAATTAAATACTTCAAAATATCAAGTTCCTGCTCAATCTCGTCTATGCTAACTGATAAATCATTGATCTCTGTCCGTAAGCTGGTAAATTCGTGAAAATCATTATTCATACCATTGGTGATAAATTTGGATCCACCCAAGATTATGTTATCCTCTTGCACTGAATGTTCCTGGCTATTATGTAGCAATGTGCGCTTCCTATGAATTGTTACATCATCATCAAATAAAGCCTCGTTGAACTTTTGATCTTCTTGGAATTCTTCGACTAAATTATTTTTTGAACTTTTATTAGAAATTGCCGAAGAAGTAGTTATTTTTATATCACTTGCTGATCTAATATCAAACTTTCCAAAATCATTGACAATCTTTTCTAAGGCATCATTTACACCCGGACTAGAAAATATCTTGACAGTATTTAATTTTGTTCCATTGGTGTTTGTGATACTTGAACCTTTCCTATTTGAATTGAAATATTTGGCATACAAATCTGTTGAAATAAAATCAGGTGAAGATATCATTTTAACAAAGATATTCGAGTTTTTGAAACTAGGAAGATAATCTTGACTCAAAATATTCATTGCCTGGTTATGTAATAATAGTAAACTTTTTCTTGCTAAAATAAATTCTTCTTCTCTCATTTTGTCCCTATTTTCTGTGAACATTTTCACATTCTTCACTAACCCTTTATCCAGAGAGTCCATCAATAATAAATTTTTATCAGAAAAATAATGTTTTGAAACTTCAACCATGTGTTCTACTTCTATATCTGAATATTGAATAATAATATTTTCATCAGTTGGATCTTCTAATGGATTTTTGAATGATTCTACTAATTGCCAATACTTTAGATATTCAAGACCTGCACTTTCATCGTAGTTGCTTAAATACTTTTCAAAATAAGCAAGACAAAAATCTTCATTTACAATGCTTTCCATGCTAATTAAACCAATGAATGATTCCAGTTCATTAATAATATTGCTATTATCAAATATATCGTTATAGTTTATAATTGATTTCCCGTCTGAATTATTTGAATCATAGCCCATGTATTTCAATTTTGTGTCTATTATATTTAATGAAAGAATTAGTCTTTTCTTAAATGAGACATCACACTTACTTAAACCTTTTTTCTTGCCAATTTTATGCAGTTTTATAACCAATGAAAATTTGGTAGCTCGCAAGTCGCTTAAGGATGTGAGTAAACTTAGCTGTTGCAGATACTCCTCAAATTGCTCATCAGTAATCGATTCAGATAGTTCAAATGGTAAATCTATCGTATCACCGCTATCATTGTTTGCAGAATTCATGGCTTCGCTATTCTTAACCTCTTGAAACAGGACCTTTCGAACTTCTTCCACTTGGTTCCTTTCATCGAGAATTTTGGTCGAGATGGAACTTAATATAATATTCCAGTTGTCAGGATCACTGAATTTTATAAGTAAGGGTGCAAATATATTTGTAGTTAGAATTTCCACAAGTAAACAGACCACAAGTTCAGAATCCATATCATCTTTGTTCAAAAGAAACGGCAAAAGCTTTCTAACTTTTGATCTCACATGGCATGTAATATCATTATCAAAAGAATCGGGTTTCAAAGATAAGGCATTGTGTATATTATGACGCTTATTAAAATCGATGGTGAATTGGAGCTCTTCTATCTTTTTGGTTTCATTTTTGGTAGATTTCGACTCATAAGCGTCTTCCGTGACTATGCAATAAGATTTGAAATGCCGAGTAATCAATGGTAGTAATTTCAGGATCACTAATTCAACGGTGTCACTAGATTGCGCTTTAATTTGTAATTTTTCGAAACTGCCCAAAAGAGTCCTCTTGACTTCTTGTGGAAATTCTGAGTTTGGATTTTCATCTATACGAGTAAACCAATTGCTGATATAGTCTCTGATTATTAAATCTGATATTTTAATTAACTCTTTTGATGCATCTGGATAGCTTTTCATAAATGAACCCTCATCAACATTCACGTCTATACTTTCCCGCTTACTTTCGTCCAATTGCAGTCTTCTTGGATGGTCAATAATTGGTACAGGAAAGGTAAAAATACAGGTTACATATATAATAAGTAAAAATATTGGTAATATCAAAAACACTATTAATTTTATTGTAGACATCTGTTCATTTAAGTAATATGAGAGATTTAAAGAGTAACCCATATCATGTTACAAACAGAAATGAAATAGAGAAAAAAGACAAAAACCACGGGTGTACAATTAATGCGTTCAACTATGTCCTAACTGGTTTCTACTGTTCTAATTTAGATCAAAGCCTAAATATCTATGTGTTTGGTATGCTTTACAAAATCCTTTAGTTTTTTAAAGTGAAAATGTAAAGAAGCTTAGTGTATGCGAAAAAGTTCCTAACTTCTTTTAATGATATGAAATATTATTACAAAATTAAATAATATACATATTGTGAATGGGTTATGTTCAGATGCTATTTATCGTCCGATTATTAATAATTATAATTCTTCAAATAAAGAGTTCTGCAAATCATGAATGCCTTGATTAATTTTCTTAACATACTGTATCCTTTCTGTTTCATCACTTAGCAACTGCTGTTCCTCAACGGTGGTTGCTATAATTCTTGAATTTAAGAACTTAGGATGGGTCAGTAATTTTTGTAGTGCTGAGTTTAATTCCTTGATGTCATAGCTGTTATCCAAGCCAACAACTAATTCAAAACTTTTTTCATTGTCATCTGTTTGGTTATAGCTTACATTGGAATTCGATAAATACTTTTTGTATCCTAAGGAATTTAACATTTTCTGGAGTAGAACTAGCTGTGAAGTTTCCCTTATCAATGCATTCGAAACGTTTAGTTTATTATCAGACCAACTATAAACCGCAGTCTGGATTTGCTTCGAGAAGTAAGAAGTAAACAAACACGATTCTGGAAGAATTTTAGTACCAAAATTGCTAATTAATAAAAGTAAAATAGATAATAAACCATTACTCCAAATATTATGAAGCTTTGGTTGAGTTTCTGGCTTTATATTACCTTGCTGTAATACTATTGACAATGGACTCTCCAATAAAACGGAGAATAACCCATTAGTGATAAACTTCTCGGCAACTTCAATCATGGAACATAATTCAGAAATAAAGATTAATGTAATATGACCCATAATTGGTTCATTATTTATGCTAATCAAATGTGAGCTGGAGTATAGATTCAAAATTACTTTTATTGTACCTACTTCGTTTAAAGATGACGCCAAAATTAGGTTGAAGTGGCTAGATGGTTTTAACTTTTTGATTCTATCATATAATGATAACAATAAAAATAGGTCCTGTACTTTTTCTTCCAAATTATGTATGAACACTTGCTGGCCTTGATTAGTTGATTGATTAATATCGGCGAGAATGCCAGAAAAGATGATTTGGACTCCCTTAGCAAACGCCCATTCAAAAAACTCAAGTATTTGATCTGATGCCATATCTATGAATGCTGGCCCATCCTTAACGAGATTAAAAGTAATGAGCGCTAAACGAAGAAGGGAACGGTATATATCTTTGTTCTTACCGGCCATTAAATTCGTTAAATAATTGACCTCATCTGATTTGAAAATCGATATTATTAGGCCAAGAAGCTCTACAAGCTTCTTATCTGGAATTTGCTTTTTATTTATTTGGAAAGAATAAAGAATGTAGAAACATAGCTCAATTCTTTCTTGATAAATGTAAGAAAAAGATAATTTATCAGAGTTGCATTCAATATTGCATTCGAGAAAGTGTGAAACAATATCAATGAAACCATCCTTTAACGGAGCTTTTGCACATTTTACAAATGATGTTATCAAAGCGCCCCACGATTTAGCAGCTAGAATTTGACTATTAACGTAATTCAAGCTCAGTTCGAGGTGTCTTATTTCATCTCGGAAACAAGACCCATCTAAATTAGAATTCCATTTCTCGTCACCACTAAAGAATTTATCCATTAATGCAATGTTGAATATTTGATTACTGTCCGATTTTGACAAAGATGCCAATTTAAATGATGATAAGTTGTAATCTGGGAATACTTTGGAGAAATTTGTATATAATATTTCTTCTTTGACCGATTCATCACCATCGATTTCAAAATAGGGTTTTAGTACTGAGAATAAGTTGTCTTGGTTCAAAAGCTTGTAAACCTCCGATGTTGGTTCAGGTGAAACATATAGATATAATGCGAAAATTTCAACAATTCTTGAAATGATCTTATAATCGTTGATAAGTTTCTGTTTGTCTTCCTTAGATAAGCTTTCAAATTGTTGATTTTGTGGTTGAAAACTTTTAAAAATGGTTAATAAGGTGCTAACAAACTCGACATTATTATCCAAATCCTTTGTGTTAACCCAAGTGTTGAATGCAAAAGAAATTGCATCAAGCAATGCGCATGATACATACCCTGGAAGAGATTCGAGTTTTAGAGCGTTCTTTTTAAGTAAGGTTAAGACAGACTTATCACAATCTCCTTTTGTCAGAGCTTTTGTTTGTTCCTTACTGTCTTTACTTGAAGCAATGTCACCAGTTAAAAATAGAATTGCCATACCATCCTGCTTGCTACCCATCAAAGTACCAAAGAATCGATATATACTTCCAAGTAACTTAAAATATTCCAGTGGATTTTTTAAATCTTCAGAAACTGCCTTTAAGAAAATCTTAGAATGTTTTTCACCTAAATATGAAAGGAAAAATGGATAATCTTCTTTCCACGTATTTCCTATTAAGCTATTAAGTAGATTGACTATCGGTTTCTTCCATTGCATCTCTGCACAATAAATATCTACAAAAATGGATGAATTGATGAATATTTGCTTTTCTAATGTGCTTGGACTAATGTTCAAGGTTTCTCTAATGGAAATTAACATATTAGCCAATTCAAATGATGTTTTAACCAAATTGGTATATATCGGGCCAAATGTTAGATTACCAAGGGTTGAGAATTGTGTTTTTCTAGTTGATGTCAAAATATTTAATAAGGCATTCGTAGCATGTGAATCGGGTGATTTTGAACTCAGGAATGAATCAATAACTAATGAACCTGCTTTAGCAAGAACTGCAGTCACTTTGTTTTCTGGTGATTGTTCGGAATCTATACCGTAAACACTAAATAATATCTTAGCAAAATATGTCGTTAAGTTTAAACTTAATTCAAAGCGCTGATAAGAATCATTGAAATTCCATGCCTGATAGCTTTCGTAGATGTGGAGAAAATGTACGGTAACTTTTTGTAATATTTCTCTCTTGGTTCTTAAGGGAATATTTGAATCCTTAGTCAAACATTCTTCTACTAAAGAAATACCTAAGCATGTCAGTGATACAGTGAAATTATATTCACCATTTGGCAATTCAAGAGTGCCTAACAAAATATCCGCCAGACCGCTCTTACCATATCTATCTAAAAGATCAGAACGTGCTAAGTAAGCCCATACAAAGTGTGGGAAGTTTTGAATTAATGAATTAGTAAAGATGCAACAGGCATTCGCAACCTTATAGTCTCTTTTATTTAATGCTGTTTCAAATATTTTGAAGAGAACCGATATGATATCTTCATCATGTACATTATTAGATAAATACTGCAATATTTCAGTGCCTCTGTCAATTGTGTTTGGTGGGGAAACTATTGAAGAAATCAGCTCTATTATGGATAACATTATAGCCTCTGTGTCATCAGGTAGGTTGTTACCCTTTTCGATGTATGTGTCGCATGTATTTTGTAAAACTCGTCCCAATAGAGACCAACCATTGTATTTGAATAAATAAATGATTAGATTATTATCTTCATCTAGTTGTAAAATTCTGGCTTTAGTATTTGCGGCAACTGGCATTAGAACTGAACTGTCATTCTCTAATGGTGGTCTGACTAAAGCTTCCTTCTTAAGGATAATAGACTCATCACTGCCATTGGCGTAGGAAATCAAAGCTTTTTGTTCTTCCTCATTTTCATCCAAAATATCATAATCTAATTCACCTAATTTGGAATCAGTGGCATACGTACTCAATTCTTTCCATTCGAAATTAGCAAACTCTGCATTAATAGAAGATATATTAACTAGTGGTAATAAAGCATCCTTAACTAGAGGCAACTTTGCTTCGATTAACCTTAGACGACTTTCAAATATATCACTAGTTAAGAAATTTTCAACGAATTCTCTTGGAGTATGTGAAAGGATCGATTTTATTACAACGGAAACTTCAGTAGTAATTGGGATAAAATTTAATAAAAATGTAAGAAATGAGCAAAGAATGGTGGGATAGAATGTATCCGAGACCAATGAATTTGATAACTTAATGATTGAGTCGAATACGTGATTGTTTTCAGCCCTCTGAGCAAATAATGTGGATAGTGTTGTCAATGAGACGTTATTTGGAGAAACTTTTTCAAGGAATGTAACGTACTTATCAGGTTCTTCTTCAATAATAAATGCTTTAGTGTATAATATGAATGACCACATATATGATAAAACTGGGTTTTCTACTAATTTATCAATTGTGGTTTGAATTTGAAGAAAAGTCGTTTCATCATTGAAATATGCTGAATCAATATTAATAGTACTAGAAGCGGTGTCGAGCCCTAAAAATAGCAGGGAATTCAATGTTAACAAAGATGCTGTTTGGTTAATCACGACTGGTGAAACCTCTAGTATGGAACCAGGCATTACTTTTTCGATAAAGTTAATAGTTTCTGGTAAAATATTAAACCAACTTATAATCGTGGTAGTTGGTACAGCGGTATTTATAATTAGGTTAGATAATAATTTTAAAATTTTATTGATGATAACCAAATCTTGAGAATTTTTCAACTGAACAAAATTTTGGTAATCCTCCTCACAAATATCACAATTTATTGGTGCTACAGTGGGATTATTCAGATTGATGTATTTTTGGGTTATTGTATTGATTAAAGAGATTAATTGCTCGCAAACTGGAAATCTTTCATTACCGTTAAGCAGAATGTAAAATTCATTACCTATAATCGGTAAGTTAGAATTATCTAATAGAATAAAAAGAACATCAATAATGGCATTACGCTCTTTTAAATAGCAATCAAATAAAGTTTGTAGGGAGACGTCTTCCTTTTCATCCCATACTTTCTGATATTGTGCCAAAACTCTTAAACATTCATCATAATTAATATCAAAACTTTTCGATAGTTTATAAGCTACGTCACAATTGAATCCATTAACTTTGTAAGTTTGACCTCTTAAAGTTAAAGAACTTTTTGTTTCCGGTTTGTCTAGAGTTTGGGTTTTATTTTTTGGCTCCAATTGAGTTGTATTCAACAAAATATCCATATTAGCTTTCAAATAATCTCTAATGGTAGAAAAGCTCTGCTTATACTCATCCCCACTAACATTACTGTAAGAGGATAAATATGAGTTAACTTCGACAAACGAAAGTGTCGATAGTTCATAATTGTTTGTCATTATCGTGGCCATTGATCCTCCTGAAAAAAGACCTTAATACTATCGAACAAAATACAGGGTAATTGTGTCAATTATTTAATTGGTTTAAGAAAATTAATTACCTTTAATTAATCGTTTTATTACTATATTTACGTAAACATATGGAGTATTAGTATGCAAAAGTTCATTGTTCAAAGAATCATATTATAAATTTTTCTTCGAACATAACAACCGGGTAATTCTGATTGCAGAACGCATTACACTTTTATTAAGTTTCTAGTACTTGCTACACTAATACAAACATACAAATCTAAATGATTAACCAACTAGTCTATTCTGATCATATCTTCAAGATTAGAATAAAATACTACAAAAGAAAAAGAAATTTGTTCGAGAACAGAATCCCCCTCCTAAAGAAAAGGATCCAGAAATGATTCGTTCCTTCAACCTAGATTGTATTGAAGAATCTTCATGTGAAGCCGAATCTGTTCTCATTGGTATTTAATATGCGCACAATAACGGCTCCAACAGGTATCTGACTAGACCTGTTGGGAATTTGACTTGATGTGCAAAATTAGAAAGAGTCAGCAACTACTGCATTCAAACAAACACGCTTATAGATCTACTGAACTAGTTAGTGTGTTACAAATAACTTGGTTGCCGGCCCCTTGTGTATTTCTAGATCTATTCTTCATTAAAACAACACGTATGAAGTAGAATAGAAGTTTATTAAAATTAAAATTATTCTGGCCTTTTTATACTTTTCCGCGATTGAAAAGGTGAAGTTTCTGTTAGGTCATAAAGTGTGTCAATAATTTCAAAGAGTAGTAGACTGTATGTAAACCATGCAAGACAACACACTTGTAACTACGTGTTTTAATAGTTATATCTTGAGGTAAATAGTTAGGATATACTTTTAGTTGAGATGGATATCAGCAATGTCATGTCATTTTTTGAATGTCTTAATACAGGTTAAACTGAATAGATCTTTCATGAAACATAGAGATGTTTAAAATATGTTAAGAAAGATTTGCAATTGAAGCAAATTCATCGAACTATAAGTTTGTAAGTGACATTCTCACTGATGTATTTATTATTCTGACGTGTATTGATTACAGATGTGAAAAAATAATGAAGCGCGTAAAAATAATTATTTCGAAGAGATCAAGTAAAAGATAAATTATTAACAATTTAATAGAGTTCAAACAAGAAACGTCGTAACAGATATTTAGTTATGGAAGCTTCAAATTTACAAATATATTGGCACGAATCACAACCCGTCTATAGTATTTGCTTTCAACCGCAGAATCGAACTGCGAAAGACAAGGAACCAATACAAAAATTGTTTACTGCTGGTGGTGATAATAAGATTAGAGTCTGGAAACTAAATTGTGAGACTAAAGAAGGTGGCACAACTAAAAAAATTGATACGATTGATTTTCTTTCATCTTTACAGCAACATGAGCAAGCAGTAAATGTTGTGCGATTTAATCATAAGGGAGATATTTTGGCATCAGCAGGTGATGATGGTCAAATTCTTCTATGGAAACAGAATGACGAGATTATAAAGCAGTTTGGCGTGGATGATGCAGAATTTAAAGATTTTAAAGAATCTTGGTACGTATATAAGAGACTGAGGTATTCATCAAACTCGGAGATATATGACATTGCCTGGTCACCCTGTGATCAACATATTGCATGTGCATGCATGGATAATTGTGTTCGAATCTTTGATGTTGAGTCAGAAAAATGTATTGTGGATGTTAAGGAACATAATCATTATGTGCAGGGAATCGCGTGGGACCCCCTCGACAAATTCATAATCTCTCAATCTACAGATAGATCAGTCAACATATATGACATTAAATTTGACAAAGAATCCAATCATATCAATGGGTTAAAATTAAGAACTCGGATTATTAAATCGGAGATCCCACTGAGGGATACAGAAGGGAAGAAGGATTTAAGCACAACTAAGCAATCGTTCTTATTTCATAATGAAACCCTTCCATCTTTTTTCCGAAGGTTAACCATATCACCTTGTGGTAGTTTGTTTTGTGTGCCCACTGGTATTTTTAAATTAACAGATCCAAATTCCGCAACTCCGCAAGCAAATAACATCGAATTCAACAACGCTGTTTATATTTACACAAGATCAGCAATTGAGCAAAATATTACCAGGCCGACAATATGTTTACCATTCTTAAAGAAGCCTGCCATTGTAATATCTTTTAACCCAAACTTCTATAAATTGAAATCAAAAGATGCAGCACCATATATTGACCTACCGTACAAGCTAGTATTTGCCGTCGCCACATCCAATGAGGTAATAATTTATGATTCCGAGGAATGTAAGCCTATATCGGTTATTGGCAATTTGCATTACACACCTCTTACTGATCTTTGTTGGTCGCAAGATGGTTTAATGTTAATGATATCGTCTACAGATGGCTTCTGCTCATATGTTTCCGTTGCTACTGAAATGTTAGGAGAAACGATTGATCCAGCTGAGGCCAAAGTTAAATATCTATCAAAATCCGATATGACCCAAGAAAGTACAGAACCAGGGTCTGGAAATAGTGTAACTACACCAACAAACACCGAAACATCAAAACAAGACATCGTCAACATCCTACCTGTTAAGAGAAAGCATGTCGCAAAGCAGACTTTACCAGAAGCATCCAATGATGCTAAAAAGACCAAGACAGAATCTCCATCTAAAGAGAAAAAAAGGATACAACCAACCTTGATTACGTTATAGTTTTATGTATATATTATTCTTCATTCTATTACTATTATACTATACAATAGATAAACATTCTGCATTTCTAAAATATTCGTAGTGTTAATTTCACTTCTGTACAACAGTGCAGGGGCGGTTACAATGCAATAATAAATTATCAAAATTTATTCTACTTATGAGATGGAGGGAAAGGAAACTCATCACCTCTTAGGAAATTTTCAACTGTCTTCTCAATTGAACCGGTTTTTTCTAAATCGTACTTGATTTGCTTTGGATCTAAAGAAGGAGCTAATGTTTGAATCACTTCGATCATGTCAATAGTAACCTCACGTTTTGGAACCTTGCGTCTTTTAACTTTAATTTTTTTAGGTTCTTTCTGTGCCACATTCTCATTACTCTCAATTGTAGTAGTTACTGTCTCTGTCAGTGTAACTGTTGTTTCCTTTGATTCCTCCTCTTCCTCTTCTTCTATCGGAATCAATTTAAGTCGTCTTTTTTCACTATTTATTCTATGAACAGCAACAAAAGCAACTAAAAGTAGACCCACAAAAATTGTGGTCGAATTATCCATATCTAACATATTTAAATATTATCAATTCGCTCTTATAGTATGTTATTATTCAGTGGTGTTACGGTTCTAAATGTGCCATTAACCTCATAATTTTCATTTAAATTAATATTCACACCGACGTGCTTAATGACTTCATGTAATAAAGGAAAGTGTGAAAAACGATTATCATCGATAAATCAGAGTTTATAGCTTCTTTCAACTCTAGTAGTCTATCTTATCAATCGAGATACAGTTTTTAGGTGAAATATAACATTTTGTAATCTGAGATTGTTTGATACAAGAGTGTATATTCTTTAAGAAGCTGATATACAAAGTTGTTCAAGTCATTCTAGCAGTTTTTTCTTCAGCGGTTATTTTAACATTTAATATTTATTCAGAGAATTACCACTTTAGTCATATTGTTGTGTTAAAGTTCTAACAAGAAGCTAAATTAAAATGGTCTTGTTGGATATGTTAAGAAGAGATTGACGAAACAATATTTTTTTATCTTCTTATTGAACAAAGACAACCTCTATACTACAAATCATTTTATCTGGGAGTTAGCTACGGAGATAAAGAAATTTCTTATAAGCGGAACTGATATTTCCTTATATCATTAGTACCTTCCCTTCATTCAATATGTAACTTACATTTAGGGAGTAATGTTGGATTGAGTTGCTATTGAAACGCATTAGAATGGAACCATATAATTCCTTGGGCAGAGCTTTGAAAAATTTATTGATTTTCCTAATTTAATCCCTTTTCGTTTGTTATGGATTTTCCGTCATCGCTTGTCTTTTGAAATTCGTTTTTTATCAAAAATACAGGCTATTTTTCAAAGCTTAAACATCCGTATATTACCTAAGAGTATCCTTTATATTCTACTAAATTAAAATAATATCCAATATAACTTCAATATTTTAAGATAGAACTGATAAGCATATAATGACAATTATTGTGGCATCTTTATTCTTACCTTATCAGCCTCAATTTGAGGTGAAGGATACCAATTCAATTGCAAATGAATTAGTTGAATCCAATTTGGTTAAAATTGAGAACCCGAATGAAATCCCAATTAAAAAAAGGTCAAGTTCAGTACATTCCAATTCAACATCTCCATTTCTGGGTAAAAACTTATCTCAAGAGAATTTAAGTGGTTCTCCTGAACCAGTGCTGAATAGTCAGGATCTTGCTGGTATTGATGAGATTGTTACTTCGGAACAATTCTTAGAAAATTTAACTGCTAATGCTACCACTTCTGGCACACCATCTAACCAAAAAGCCACCGGTAATCCCAATAGAAATGCCTCTGTCGAAGAATTCTTTTCTTCATCAAATGCTGCTTCTGATCAAGTAGGCTCTCCTGTTTATTCAATTTCTTCAGGAAATATTAACGATAGCAATTTAGTTGCTGGCAATTCACAAGATACTACTGCAAACTTATTGAAAGGTGTTAATAAGTCTTTACTTGTTCACTCAGTTCTAAATAATGTTAGTAATCCTGCTGGTGCCTTGGAGGGAGGTACCCATTACAGTTCTTCAACCTCTTCTTCTAACAGGGTTATTACCCCAAAATCAAGGGTTGTACCAGAGATCAATTCTGCAGTAGTTAACATAGCAAAGGTTAAACAAAAACATCAACAGCTACGTAGTCTGCCATCCATGAAGAGGGTCCAGACATCGTCATTGAAATTATCTAGTTCTCCATCTTCTAATTTAAAATACTCTCATGCAGGTCCTATAAACGAGTCGTACTCCTCATTAGATGATTCAGTAGTCCTTGCATCTGGATACAATGAGAAATTATCTACTGAAGAGGAGGACTCCGATTCAGACCTAGAAACAGATTCAGCAAAAAAATACAATGTTCCTCGATTTGGTGGTTATTCAAGCAATGCGAAGGCTAAAGCTGCATTGTTACGTAACTCACATGAGCTATTCAGAAGTTTGCCTTGGAAGATTGTTCCAACTGATAAGGGTAATGGTGGATTAAAAAATGCTGTTTACACTGCGGTTAGGGAGAAAACAATTACTGATCCAGTGTCTTGGGTTGGTACAGTTGGTATCCCAACTGATGAAATCCCCAATGACATATCTGAGAAAATTACAGAAACTCTTGAAAAGGAATTTAACTCAAATGCAGTTATTACTGACGATATTACCTTCAAAAGTGCATACAAAAACTTCTGCAAACAGATTCTATGGCCAACTTTACATTATCAGATTCCCGACAATCCAAATTCCAAAGCATTCGAGGATCACTCCTGGAATTTTTATAAAAATTTGAACCAACAGTTTGCTGATAAAATTGTTGAAATATATAAAGTGGGTGACACGATTTGGATTCATGATTACCATTTGATGTTAGTCCCTGCAATGGTCAGGCAAAAATTACCACACGCTAAAATTGGCTTTTTTTTACATGTTTCTTTTCCAAGTAGTGAAGTGTTTAGATGCTTCCCACAGAGAGAGAATATTTTAGAAGGTATTTTAGGGGCAAACTCAGTTGGTTTCCAAACAAAAGAGTATGCTAGACATTTCTTACAAACGTCCAATAGATTGCTTATGGCTGATGTTCAAGAAGGGGAATTAAAATATAAAGGTAATATCATTTCTATAAACTGTATCCCTGTTGGGGTTGATGCCTTTACACTAAATAACCAATTAAAGAGTGAGAGTGTTTTACAGTGGCGTCATTTGATTAAGGAAAGGTGGACAGGAAAAAAAATTATCATTTGTAGAGATCAATTTGACAAGACTCGTGGTTTAAATAAAAAGATGTTGGCATATGAAAGATTCTTAAAAGAGAATCCAGAATGCATTGAAAAAGTTGTTTTGATTCAAATTTGTTTAGGTAAGGCAGATGATCCTGAATTAGAACGTCAAGTTATGATTATTGTTGACAGAATCAACTCTCTATCTTCTAATATTAGTACTTCTCAACCTGTTGTCTTCTTACATCAAGAATTAGATTTCCCACAGTACCTCGCATTATGTTGTGAAGCAGATTTATTTATTGTAAATTCCTTGAGAGAAGGTATGAATTTAACATCTCATGAATTTGTTGTATGTTCGGAAGAGAAAAATGCACCTTTGCTTCTTTCAGAATTTACAGGTAGTGCATCTGTTTTGAAAGAGGGTTCGATACTTATAAATCCTTGGGATATTAAACGTATGGCAAATATGATTAAGTTTGGCCTACTAATGTCACCGGAGGAGAGGAGACGTAACTGGAAAAAACTAATGAAAAGTGTAATCAATCACGATTCTGATAATTGGATAATGACTTCTTTACAAACAATCAATAACTCATGGGAATTTAATCAAGAAAGAACTACTGTTTTCAATTTATCGTATGATACCTTATATGGTGATTATAAATCATCTAAGAAACATCTATTTATTTTTAAAATCTCAGAACCTCCAACTCCTAGAGTTCTTTCAATACTGAATGAGATTAGTGCAAAAAATATTGTTTTTGTTATGAACTCATTTTCAAAGGCTACATTGGAAAGTCTTTATACCAGAGTTAATAACATTGGTTTAATTGCAGAGAATGGTGCTTACATCAGATTGAATAATTCATGGTATAATATCGTTGAGCAAGTGGATTGGAAAACGGAAGTTGTAAAGATTTTGGATGATAAGGTGGAAAGATTGCCAGGGTCTTACTATAAAATTGCAGATTCTATGATTAGATTTCATACAGAAAATGCAGAAGATCAAGAACGTGTTGCAGGCGTCGTTGGTGAAGCCATCACACATATTAACACTCTATTTGATGAAAGGGATATTCATGCCTATGTACACAAAAATATTGTATTTGTTCAGCAAACAGGATTATCTCTATCTGCTGTACAGTTCTTATTAAAGTTCTACAATAGTTCTACAGACCCAACAGATAATAACAATATTCCTGTGACAAACACCGATGTTGGATTCATGACAAATAGTAACAGTGAGCATCACATTGAGTTTGCATGTGTCACTGGTTCATCTTCACCAGTTATCGAACCTCTGTTTAAGTTGGTTAAGGAAGAAGTTCAGAAGAAGAATCTACGTTTTGGTCATAGTATTGTTTATGGTGATACTTCTTCAACTTATGCCAAAGAACATATAAATGGTTTGAACGAACTTTTCAGTATTTTACAAAATTTATCTAAAATGGAAGCAAGCGATGTTTAAACTCAAAGGCCAATGATAATGAGGGATGTTATTTGTAACTTTTATGTATATCACATTAGATTTTACTAAATATAAATCATTTCAAGGTATAATTTCTACTTCGATTCTTACTAGTGTCATTTGTTAAAAATCGGAAGACTCGAAAAATTAAGCTAAGTTAGTTAAAAATTAGTGATAACGCTGGAACCTGTTGATATTTAAACATAATTTCAATAAGAATCCTATAACAAGGGTGAGGTAAACTGCAAATATATATTGCTATTAGAGGGAATTTCTATTTTCTAAATATAAATGTCTTTTGAAATTGTAAAGAACAAATATCTGCCCAATCTGACCGATGAGAGTAGCAAAGGATTAATAACTGGATTGTTTGATTCAGTAAAATGTGGTATATGTCACGAAGTTTTAAGTGCACCAACAATGATCCTTTGTGGTCACAATTTTTGTTACGCCTGTTTGAAAAGTTGGTTTACAGTGAATGAAACACGCCAAATCGAATGCCCAGAGTGTAGAGTTTCAGTTGTTTCACAACCTTCTATGAATAGATTCCTTGACCAAACAATCGCGGTCATTTTAAATGGCATTGTTGTTGACTGCAAAAGTAGTGATATAGATATCAAGCAGATTGACCAATTAACAACCAATAGAATATCTGATGTTGAGAAGTATATGACAGATATGAAGAATGGTGACCTTTTCGATGGTGTTTTCAAGAATTCCGCATTAGCTGTTACAGATATGGATGATGACGGTATCCCTCGTTGTAGTAATTGTCATTGGGAATTAGATGATATGGAAGAAGGTAACATTTGCCCCCATTGTCATGCAAGAATAAGGAATACGATAGTTAATAATCCCAATTCAACAAATCTACAAGATGATGAAGCTAGAGATGATTACAGTGAAGGAGAGTACAATGAAATTGTTGAAGATATACGAAGGTATGATGATTCTGAACTTGAATCATCGGATTCAAGTGAATCTGATAGACCATCAGGAATAAATAGAGCTAGGTCGTTCTTTGATGAAGAGGCAGAAGAAGATGAGGATGTTGAAAGTGAAGAGGTAGATGATGGTTTATATCACAGTGAGAATGAGTTAAGACATAAAAGGAAGCATAGAATGCAACAAGAAGAAAGAGAAGATGAGCATGATTCTGAAATGGATTCGTTTATAGATGATGATGAAGAAGCGACGACTAACACCTACAGCAATGCAGATGAAAGAGCTGATTTCAATTCTGATGAGGATAGCTATAATGAAAACTCAGAAGACGACGAAGTAGGTAAAGAGAGTCGTAAAAAGCGTTTAATTACTGTTCTAGATGATGAAGATGACGAAGATCAAAACGAGCACAATTCTAGCGATCATGACAGTGATTTCTA